>APFE031572500.1:37965-55937 GCA_000404065.3 Pinus taeda | reverse complement strand
GGGAGCTATAAGGATAGATTGTGACAGCCAAAGTGCAATTTTCTTGGCAAAGAACCCTGCTTATCATTCAAAGACAAAGCACATTGATGTTCAGTATCACTTTGTGAGGGATATGATAGAATACAAAAAGGTGTTGCTGGTAAAGGTGGACAAAATCTGTGAGCTCTGAGAAGTTCTCTTGGTGTAGAGAAACAATGGGCATTTCAGGGCTGGAAAAATGACTAAGCTCTCCTGTGGCCCCATATGGAAAGAAAGCAACAAGTGGGAGATTGTTGGGTTGTGTTATATTCTTTACACATAGTTAACAGGGGGTTTGAGGGGTACCCTATGTTAGGTTGGGTGGACCCACCTATGGTTTTGTGCATGATTTTCGCACATGTTTTTTGGACGTGATGGTTTTCGGTCCATGGTATTGGATGCGATGGCTTTTTGGTCCATCGTATTGGATGTGATGGTTTTTCGGTCCATGGTATTGGATGCTTCGGCATGTATAAACATGTATTGTAACATTGAAAGGAACATAATGAAAAATCAAGTGGGTAGTCTCGGTTTTGAGATCCAGTGGGAAATCTTTGTGCATATGTGTTTTATGTGTTATGCTCTCGCATTTTTATTTTTCCTGTGATTTAGAATTCGTATGCAGGTAATTTCTGTATGGGGTTAAAACCTACATTTTCTTCTTTCCCTTTGCCTTTTGCGTGGTCATGGAGGAGAGACTCTTCTTCTCCTTTATCTTGTTTGGAGCCTAACGATTCCTCATATTTATGTTTTCTAAAGTCCTTGTACATTTCCTCTACCATGGATCTCATGGCCAAGAAACTATTTATAAATTTAGGGTCTGGGCCCACAGAACCTTCCTTCGACACTCTCTTCTGAGGGTAGGCTCTTCCAATTTTAGGATTAGTTTCGACCAACTCTCCTTCTCCTAATTTGAACTTCGGTCTAGTTATCATTCAATAGCTAAATCCAGCACAAGCGTGTCTAACCTTAACAACCTTTAGCTCTGATACCACTTGATCTGAAATCACACCTAGGTGACCTCAGGAAATTAATGAAGGTACTACAGACTCATGTGTTGGTGTGTGTGTCTATGTTATCTTGTGCAATGGATTGATAAGATTGTGAAATACACAGACACTTGAAACAATAAGAGATCACACTGAGGAAACATAAACACAACAAAATTTAAGAAGGAGTTCACCCAATCCTCTTGGGCTATGTCTCCTAGTCCGACCTTCAGTGGTGGCCTTTTCATTATGTTTTTAAAGAAGAGTCTCACAATAAGAAGCTCAATTTAAGTCTCACTTGATAGAGGATGAACAGTAGGATGGCACTTGGAATTCCCAAGTCCTTAGATTTCACAGGCTCCCCTTGCTGAATTTGGACCTCAATTGGTCTCTGTCTATTCGATGTTGCCCTTACTCTGATGGTCAGCTTAGCTTCGTTTCCTTCTGCAAATTTGCCTCTCTTTCTGTGTCTCTTGGCCTTTGGCTTCTTCACTGCTTCTCTGACTCACTGTTCCCCCTGCTTCTTGTCAACTCGTGGCTTTAAACCCAGTTCGTTCCTCTGACTATTAATTTATGCTTCTGGTTCTCTAAATCGCCTACCTCTGTTCGCTGGGACTCCTCTTCCCTATGTCATCATCACTGTGTAACACTTTGCAGAGAGGTAGCCAAATGTCTCTTTGCGAACTGAGTGTCAGTTCTTCCTGAATGGTCATTTTTTCCGTTATTTCCTAGATACCTGTGAAACGGATCCTTCTGTTGATTCATCAGTCAAATCAGACTTCAAATCTTATGCGTCGTGTGATGAGCTCTAAAAATGGATAATTATATGGGCTCATTCAACCTCCTAATTTGACTTAATCCACCATTCTCATTAGTTTATTGCATGTTTTTTATTATATTTATGCTAATAGAGTGAATTGGGTTAGTCATTATGCCAACAAGTCTAATGTGTGCTTTGTGTAGCCTTTTTGGTCAATTTGGAGGCAAAATTGAAGGTTTTAATGAGCACTTGGCAGCCAAATTCGTGGGAGAACAAGGGAGAGGATTTGTAGGAAGGTGTCCCCTTCATTTATGGGCCCTTACCTCGAATTATCCACCATCGGCTCGGAGTTCAATGGCCACCAAATCAATTAGCACAAGGGAAACCAAGCAAGTCAAGTAGGACTACTGTTAACTACAAGTTTTGGCAACCGAGTCCCTAAAGTTTAGGAGGACTGTTGGGGTCCTCAATTTGTATAAAAAAGAGGGCTTAGGGCCTCATTTTGGTTAGCTGGTAGTTAGTAATTTTGGTTAGCTGGTAGTTAGTCATTTTGGTTAGCCAATAGTCAGTCATTTTGTATTCATTTTGTAGTCATTTTGTAGTTCGATTTTTAGGCAGTAGATTAGCTTTGCTTTCAACACATTTTCAAGTTCTCCTTGTGGACAATTTTTGGAATGTAACATTTCTTTTGATCAATAAAGATGAATCTAGCTTTGCACCAGCTCTAAATCTCTCTTAGGAGGCTGTAGCTCTTGGGGTTGGGCCGATCTCAAGCGCCCATTATCTCCTTTGTTTACTTTCATGTGTCTTTGCTGCATTCTTAAAATAAAATCTGTTCTTTAGATTTAAACCTTGTTTTGTTATTTAGGTTGTTTTTGATGAGTAAAATAGCTTTTCATGCTCATATTTAGTTGATAGGTTGTTAACAGAAAAAGCTCCAGAAAAAGGGCCAACAAACATCTGTGGTTTCACCTCTCCCTCGGTGGGATCAGGAGCTGTGACTAGGATGACTTTGCTGCCCACAAAAACACTGATTTTGGTTTGCCATGCAATCACTAGTGTTTGATTTTCATGTGTAGAAGTTAGTTACAAGTTCAGACTTTCATTTTCTTAGTTGCATGAGTTAAAATACATGGTTCCATTGCAGGTCACACTTCTATTCATTCTCTTTCCTAATAGCTAGCAAATTAGGTCAACATAACTAGGTCTTTGAATTTACAAGTCTTTGTTGGTTCAGATTGGAAAAATGACTCCTTCATCTGCTTATTCTCCATCAGCACCATCCACTCCACCCTCTACTTAGAATCCCTACCTCACGTTTGCCACATTTGCTCACATAGCCCTAGTTTTTGTGCAATCATTTCCTTAGCCTTCTTCAAGCCAAGTCAGCCTTCTACACCTCCTCACCACTCCATCCACCAGTCCTTAGGCTGCTTTAGACCCCTATCCTACCTCCATATCCATCCATGCACCTTCCCTCACTAATCCATCCTCTAGAAGCCGATTTTCAAACATCCTGTAGAAATTTCTGAACATCCTGTAGAAATTCTTGAACATCTTGTACAACCCCTGCAGACTTCCTGTAGAAGCTCACAAATGAGGTCTCTTGATAGCCAAACTTTGTGAAACTCTCAGGAGGGGTGTTAGGGACTCCTTAGACCCTCTTTGAACGTTCCCAACCTTTTGCAAGCATTTCCTCTCACCAATCCACCTCTCCATAGTCAAAAGCTAGTTAAAAGCACATTCATGATAATTCTGACAACTTATTCAAAAATACAAAAAGATGTTTTATTCAAATAGTGATAACTTAGACACATGCATTTTACCTTCCTAGAAGTCAATGGCATCTCTTTCAGTAGCTTGTATCCTCTTTTTCGCTTCAGTAGGGCTAGTTGGTAAAATTAGGGTTTGCTAGGGTTTGTATTTCCTTTCCGCTTTTTAGTTTCTTTTCAGAAGTAGATTAGCTTCTTTTGAGCTAGCTTTCATCCATCAGTTAAAAAACTTCTTCTAAGAGCTCATAGAAGTTGGCTTAAGCTCCTAGCGGACTTGTGCCAGCTGACCAAGTGATAGCTGCTGCAAGAGCTAGTACTTGTTCATACAACATTGTCGCTTCCAAGTTTGTTACGAACTACCGGGTTGATAAAATTAAAGAAGGGAGTCCCAGGAGTTGCAGCATTATTGGTGCAATACTGGGGCCCACCATCTTTTTGGTGCCGTTGCCAGGGAAGCGCCAGAGTATTAGTGATTGTTTCTTTTCTTCTATTTTCTACTACAACCTTCTGCTAAGTAGTTTACTTCATTTCCATTATGCAATTTCATTTCCGCAAAAGTAGAGTAGACATTTCCTGCTTTCATAGATTAGCCTTTCAATTCCGCAATTTCAATTTTGCAAGAATAGAATAGCATTTCATTCCTGCAATTTCATTTGAGCAAAATAGATTAGTCCTTTCTTGCTTTCATTTCAATTCTGCATTTTCATTTCAACAAGATAGTTAGTTTCAGTTCAATCTATTTCAGTTGTGTAGGTACAAGTAGAAAAAAAAACAAAAATCAACCAAAAAGATTTTCTTTCATGCCTTGTAGGAGTAGAGATAAGTGAGAAAAATGATTGCACAACACCCCCACTGCTTCACACAGCCAACGTTCTCTCTTCTTCGATGGTTGTGATTGAGAAGAACCCTAGGAGGACATCAAGACATATTTGAAGAACCTCTAGGGGAGAAGAAGAAGAAAACATTCCTCTGGAGCAAATGGCTGCAATCATAAATGTTGAGAGCAGTACCTTATCCAAAAACGAATTTGCAACTCAGATGGAAGATTTCAAGAGTGAGATGAGGCAATTTCTTGCCATGCAACTAGATGCCTTACGGATCCAAAGGAAGCAAGAGGAAGCCAAGAGGGCTTTGGTCATCTTTTGTCCTAGGTGCACTAGAAAGCATCCTAGGAATGAATGTCCATTGCACTCCATAGAAGTGTGTTTTGTCTGTGAAGAATACCATCCTACAAATCAATGCCCTTCCTTGCCTAGAATCAAAGCTGCATATCAAAGGGCCAAAGAAATCACTGAACCACTCTATTTCATGAACCAGAGGAGGTCACATGGACCCAAAACATACCAGGAGGGAATGCAAGGGACATCCCAGACCTATTACGACCGCTATCAAGCCACTTTCATGCCTTCTTGGGGTCCCCCTGCTCATCCTTCCTGGTTCACACCTCCTCCTTGTTCCTTCACAGATCCATATTATCCTCCTCCAGTTGCTCATTTGTTTCACTCTTATGGTCAGCCACAACCTTAGTGAAATACACCTCATAAGGGGTGGAGGCCCCAGTACAACACTCCTCTCGCTCATTTTCCTCCACCACCTGCTCATCCACAACCATCGCCTCCTGCTCCACCAAGGCAACCCTAAATGCCTGCCCATCCACAACCCCATCCACATCCATCTCAAATATACACCTCCACTCAACTACTCGTACCACCATTCCTAAAACCATACAATGGAGTAGCTCAACCCAATTGCAAAGCTGAGGCACAACATGTCCAAATGACTCCTCTTGAGCTCAAAGATCTTCACCATAGCTCAGGAAGAGTATTGCAAAAAACAGATTATCTGGAAAGCATTGAAGGACCATATCCAGCAAAAGAAGATTCAAAAGAAGAGATCAAAGAATGATGGGCTGCACTTGATGAAGAGAAGACATCAAAATCAGAGATCGAGAGAGTTCCCTCATGGTCACCATCAAATCTTCCATGTATTCAAGAGAAAGCTCAGCAAAATGAGGAAGATGTGAAGGTCATGATAGAAGAAGATATGGAGAATGATCCAGATCAGCAAAAGGACCAAGGATATCAGAGCTATATTGAGATATGGTTTCAGAAGGTCACTAAGTTGCAACAGTACTCTCTTCTTCAGCTATGCCTAATCCCTTCAAAGTCAAACCATTTGGTCTCTGAAGTCCGGGTAGCTATCAAAGCATGCATTTCAAGCCTCCACATCATTTTGTCTCTAATCTCGATGTGCACATGGCTCCATTGGAAGTATTCTTATACTTGAGAACAATTTTGTTTTTCAAGTAGGGTAGGGTAGAAAAAAAAAGAAAAAAAAGAAAAAAGATGAAAAAATTGGAAATAAGAGGAAAAATCTGAGGTGAAAACCTCCTCGGAGGCGCCTTAGATTGGCTCATTGATTGAAAACCTCCATGTGGCGGTCAATGGGTTGGGAAAAAAAGAGAAAAGAAAAAAGAATAAGATCCTTGGGTGAAAACCTCCCTTGGAGGCGCCTAGGGCAGGCAATTAGGGTGAAAACCTCCATGAGGTACCCTAGTTGTTTTCAAAAAAGAAAAAGGAGAAAAAAAATAAAAAATAAAAAAAATAAAAAATATAATTTGCATGGAATAATTGCAGGTTGCAAGAAGGACATTGCAGGTCAGGAGGATCGTTGAAAACAAAGACAGAGGAAGTTCTGTGTTTTCTACAGGAAGTTTTGTGTCTACCTACAAACAAGCCAAAATCAATCTCTGAAGTGGACCAGAAGGCTAGGAATATGTCCATGAGGCCTGCAAGCATCCATGTTTCCATCCCTCACCCTTCTCCATCATTATTTCCATCTCATTGTGCTTCTTTCCTCAAAACTGTGTTTTCTACAGGAAGTTCTGTATTTCTACAGGAAACATCCTGTAGAACCTTCAAGCGAGACAGATTCGATTTTGGAAGGGGATTTAAAGCTTGGAATCTATTTTCTATGCCTGTAAGCATCCATGTTCCCATTCCTCACCCTTTTCCATCATCTTTTCCACCTCATTGTGCTTCTTTTATGAAAATTGTGCCTTCTACAAGAAGTTCTGTGTCTTCTATAGGAAACATCATGTAGAACCTTTGGATAAACCAAATTCAATTTTAAAATGGAATCTGATGGTGGGAATCTATTGGTTAGGCCTTCAAGCACCTTTGTGTCCATCCCTCGCCTTTCTCCATCATTTTTCCAGCTCATTATGCTTCTACATTGTGCTTCTATAGGAAGTTCTTGTAGAAATTGTAGGAAGCTAGAAATGGATTTCAAAAAGGTGGTTTGGCGAGCATGGTAGCTTCCTCAAGGGTTCAGAAGTCCTCCTGCAATATTCAAACTCCTCTTCAATCATCTCCATACCTACATCACAGCCCAAGTTCATTTTTCTTACCATGCAACAAAACTGCAAAATGCCTTGAAGCAAAAATACCTAGAATAGAATTTGGTTTTGCCCTAACTTGAAAACCATGCATCCATTTGAAATTTTTTTTTATGGGGAATTGTACAAGGGTGATGGAAACACGCCTGTGCAGTTTCAACCAATTCCGCTGCACGGTTTCCGAGAACTCAACCTCCATCTCCTTCAGCCATTTTTACATTTTCTCCATATCCATGCATCCGTTTCAAAACTTGTTTCATGGGGTGCTGCACATGGGTGATAGTAGCCTACCCAAGTAGTTTCAGCCGATTCCGATGCACCGTTTCCGAGAAATTGATCTATGAAATCTTCAGCCATTTTCCATTTTTCTCGAAATCTGTGCATCCATTGGTCACGATTTGGCTATGGGAGGGGCATCATGATGATAGGAACATGCTCAGTAAGTTTCAAATCGATCCGGTTTACCGTTTGGAAGCAATGGCGAAAATAAGTTCTGGTCTGGTGAAAATTCAGCCGCAGCAGCTTGAAGGTGTAGATTTGAACGTGGAAACACATGCCTGTAGCTTAGATCTAGTTAGAGGACACCTGCACAAGGAAAAAAACCAAAAATCATTAGCCAAGCCCTCATGCAACCAAAGAAACCAGTGCATGCAGCAATGACTAGCCACAGCACCTCACAGTAGCCATTTGACTTCAGGTACGTGACTGAAACTCGTTCTTCTATTGCATAAATCTAATTTAAAAACTGCAAGAATGAATGGAATGGTGGGATTAAGCCACAAATATAGCAAGGTTAAGGCGATTGCCTTATCTAGCACTCAGCTACAAGTCACGCAATACACGTGGACAGTTGACTTACGTGAAAATTCAAGCAACCAGGAGTGTTGGCCGTTACTCTCACCAATCTTTGTTCAACTGCGGTCACAACTGGAGCACACGTCCACCACGTCCAGATGAGTTAACCAGTGGTCCTCTGCAAAATTCTTGCTTGGTTTCTCAAGATTTCTGTTGTTTCTTAAAAAAAATTCCCGCCTATCGCGCTCTGTAGGCGTTTCTATAGGAAGTCTCTACAAGAAACACAGAAAACAACCTTCCAGAGCAGAAAACCCTGGATTTTTCTTCGACAAATTGGAGTTTCGAAGAGAGATAGGCTCGAACATGCCATCCCCATGCTTAATTTTCAAAAGGGGGTGAATTATCTCGTTTGAAGTGAAAAATATTGGAACCAATCTGCCTGTGGGTCCAGACAGTGTTTTGCTTATATAATACACAGAATTTCTTTTGAATGGTGTTGCGTCATATTCACCTCCATGGTTCCTGCCAGAAAACTCTCCCCATTTTAATGACAAACCACTGTAATGCTCACCTGTGCACATATCCAATCTTTGTTTTGTTACTGTTACATGGTTGGTGTAAAAATTAGCTCTGCACTCTGTCTTTGAAAGCTTAATTCTTGTTGATCAGTCAAGTTTTGGGGCAGCAACAATATTATAACCAAGGAATTGGTGAAAGGAAAGATACAACCAATGGAGAACTCTTGTCCTGAGAGTCAAGGAGGAAAGCCATATCAAAATTCTCCTTCTGATCAGAGCACAAGCCAAAACAGGGCATTATATCCAAATTCTGGCCGAGGAACTCACTTCATCCAGCAGTGAGGAAAAGGAGCAAATTGAGGCAGAGAGGAAAACTGAGGGGAAGAAAGCTAAGGGTAAGAAAACCTAAGGCAGACCAACAGTGAAACCATCACAAGGAAAGCAAGAGGAAAAGCAAGAAAGAAAAAGGAGGATGAAACAGAGAGAAAAAAAACCAGTTTAATCCTTGGAAACTGTTGTAGGTTGCAGGAACACAATGCGGAAAGGGGGCCTCCCAACACAAGCAGAAGGGTCGCTACGAAGTTCCAAGGCATCCTCACATCCATCCCCTCCATGAACACTCATTTTTTTCAGGATCCAGACATAATTTAGTCATGGTTCAACCTTCTACAGGAAGCTACAGGAATTTCTACATAAAGTTCTGTATTTTTACCAGAAACATCCTGTAGAGCCTTTTGGGCAGGCCAGAATCGATTATGGAGATGATGTATTTGAAGTTTGAAATCTGTTGAGGAGGAATGACACCACTCTTTTCTTCCATCCTCCACTTGTTCCATCTCCTCTCACCACCATTGCTATCATCCGGTTGAATATACCTACATCATCATACCAGAACCCTGTTTTATCAGATAGGAATTTGTTTCTTAAGTGAAAAATAAAGCATGCAGAGGCCCACACACCTTACCTATCAAGGCACCCTCAAGACCCTTCATCCGTGAATGCAACTTTGTTTGTTTAAGCATCCACCCCAGGAGGATAAACGACTACAGGATGTCCTACAGGAATCCTGTAGCAGCGGATCTGGTTGGAGCACATACCATGGAGACACCAGTAGCTCACATCAAACGAAGCTAGTGCAGGTAGCATTCACCATTAGAGAGTTGGGTCTCAAGGTCTTGGAACTAGCATCAGCAAAAATTGAAGAAGAAGACACCCCCACCCATGCGAGCCAAATCAGGAAGTGTAAAAACGGCTTCTACAGGAAGCTAGAAATCAACTACAGGACTTTCTACAGGAAGTCCTGAAAAAGGGAAGCAGAAGGAGAAATCAGCTGAAATCCTAGCTAGGGAGGCAGCAGCTGTACTGGCCGCCCTAAGTACCTCTCCCAAGCTGAAGGAGAAGTGAAAGAGGGAGCTTGCACTATATTTTAAGGCAAGAAAGGGCATGTAGATAAGAACTGGCAGACCCCAAACCACAGTCAAAGAAGCATATTTTCATTGAGGACACAAAAGCTAAATAAAAGGAGGAGCCTACTTCAAAGAGATCCATCATCTATGAATGAGGAAGCCAAAAGCCTTCACCTAGAAAGAGCAAATTAAGATGATGGACTCATAGACAGTTCTACAGGAAGATGAGACAGTTCTATAGGAAGCTAAGAATTCTCTATAGGAAACTTGGGCTAAGCTAAGAGAGACCAAGAAATTGGAGGAAAAGGTGGCCAAACAATCACAGGAAGAAGGAAAGACAAGGAAACATATGATGAGCAGCAAAGAGAGGACAAATTGCAGGCTAAGGTTGAGGCACTAACAAAAGTGCTACAAGAAAAGGAGCACAGGAAGTGGGAAGAAGTAGAGAGAAAAGCATGGTTTCATGATCAAGAAGAGGACATCACTTCAGAAGCTTGGCATGATAGGGAGGCCACCAAGGCCATCAAAGATGAGGAGATAGATTGGTTGCTCAGAGGATGAGCAACACTTTCAGTAGGGGGTGATGATGAGCCCTAAAAATGGAGAATTATATGGGCTCATTCAACCTCCCAATTTGACTTAATCCACCATTCTCATTAGTTTATTGCATGTTTTTTATTAGATTTATGCTAATAGAGTGAATTGGGTTAGTCATTATGCCAACAAGTCTAATGTGTGCTTTGTGTAGCCTTCTTGGTGAATTTGGAGACAAAATTGAAGGTTTTAATGAGCACTTGGCAGCCAAATTCGTGGGAGAACAAGGGAGAGGATTTGTAGGAAGGTGTCCCCTTCATCTATGGGCCCTTACCTCGAATTCTTCACCATCAACTCGGAGTTCAAGGGCCACCAAATCAATTAGCACAAGGGCAGCCAAGCAAGTCAAGTAGGACTGCTGTTAACTACAAGTTTTGGCAACCGAGTCCCTAAAGTTTAGGAGGACTGTTGGGGTCCTCAATTTGTATAAATAAGAGGGCTTAGGGCCTCATTTTGGTTAGCTGGTAGTTAGTCATTTTGTATGTATTCATTTTGTAGTCATTTTGTAGTTCGATTTTTAGGCAGTAGATTAGCTTTGCTTTCAGCACATTTTCAAGTTCTCCTTGTGGACATTTTTTGGAATGTAACATTTCTTTTGATCAATAAAGATGAATCCAACTTTGCACCAACTCTAAATCTCTCTTAGGAGGCTGTAGCTCTTGGGGTTGGGCCCATCTCAAGCGCCGAGTATCTCCTTTGTTTACTTTCATGTGTCTTTGCTGCATTCTTAGAATAAAATCTGCTATTTAGATTTAAACCTGGTTTTGTTATTTAGGTTGTTTTCGATGGGTAAAATAGCTTTTCATGCTAAGATTTAGTTGATAGGTTGTTAACAGAAAAATCTCCAGAAAAAGGGCCAACAAACATCTGTGGTTTCACCTCTCCCCCAGTGGGATCAGGAGCTGTGACTAGGATGACTTTGCTGCCCACAAAAACACTGATTTTGCTTTGCCATGCAATCACTAGTGTTTGATTTTCATGTGTAGAAGTTGGTTACAAGTTCAGACTTTCAATTTCTTAGTTCCATGAGTTAAAATACATGGTTTCATTGTAGGTCACACTTCTGTTCATTCTCTTTCCTAACAACTAGCAAATTAGGTGAACGTAAGTAGGTCTTTGAATTTACAAGTCTTTGTTGGTTCAGATTGGAAAAACGACTTGCAGAGCACATGTACCACTCCTTCATTTTCTTATTCTCCATTAGTGCCATCCATTCCACCCTCTACTTAGAATCCCTACCTCACATTTTCCACATTTGCTCACATAACCCTAGTTTTTGTGCAATCATTGCCTTAGCCTTCTTCAAGCCAAGTTAGCCTTCTACACCTCCTCACCGTTCCATCCACCAGTCCTTAGGCCGCTTTAGACCCCTATCCTACCTCCATATCCATCCATGCACCTTCCCTCACTAATCCATCCTCTAGAAGCCGATTTTCAAACATCTTGTAGAAATTTCTGAACATCCTGTAGAAATTCTTGAACATCCTGTAGAACCCCTGCAGACTTTCTGTAGAAGGTCACAAATGAGGTCTCTTGATAGCCAAACTTTGTGAAACTCTCAGGAAGGGTGTTAGGGACTCCTTATACCCTCTTTGAATGTTCCCACCCTTTTGCAAGCGTTTCCTCTCACCAATCCACCTCTGCATAGTCAAAAGCTAGTTAAAAGCACATGCATGATAATTCTGACAACTTATTCAAAAATGCAAAAAGATGTTTTCTTCAGATAGTGATAACTCAGACACATGCATTATACCTTGCTAGAAGTCAATGGCATCTCTTTCAGTAGCTTGCATCCTCTTTTTCGCTTTAGTAGGGCTAGTTGGTAAAATTAGGGTTTGCTAGGGTTTGTATTTCCTTTCCGCTTTTTAGTTTCTTTCCGCAAGTAGATTAGCTTCCTTTGATTTAGATTTCATCCATCATTTAAAAAGGTTCTTCTAAGAGCTCATAGAAGTTGGCTTAAGCTCCTAGCGGACTTGTGCCAGCTGACCAATTGACAGCTGCGGCAAGAGCTAGTACTTGTGCATACAGCACCATCTCTTCCAAGTTTGTTACGAACTACCGGGTTGATAAAATTAAAGAAGGGAGTCCCAGGAGTTGCAGCATTATTGGTGCAATACTGGGGCCCACCACCGTAGTTTATTTCTCCCTCGGGTCTGGTCATCCATCAGGTTGAACCTCCACCGTTGATCTGGAGCCCCCAGATCCTACGGTCTTCACTTATATCGCTCAATTGAGTTGCTTAATCGTTAGTCCACGATGTAAGTGGTCTCTCTCTCTCCCCGATGGACACACGTCACTCAGCTTATGGAATCGTTGGGTCCTCAGCCAAATCCACTTACCACCCAAAATTCCTTTGATATTCCGTCGGTTTTGAGTGTGGGACCCGTCTTGTCAGTTTTAGTGCTTTCCCTGAGTTTTCTGGTTTCCCCTGTGACTGAGTGCCAGGGCCTTTCCTTCTCGAGGGGTTTTGCCTAGAAATATCCGAAAAAACCTCTATTTCCAGATCTGAGCTTCCCAATTGCCATTTGTGTGCCATGCGTGGTCTCCACGGGCCAACGGTTAGCATGCTTTGACCGAAGGTCCTCGTTGCTTCGTGATGGTTGCAGATTGCCATTATTCAGAGGTTATTTCTGATAGCTATAATATTTCTTGAAGTCTGTCATTCATTCTTACCAATCATGGAGTTGTTTGAGGATCCAATTTAGATCACATAGTTTGAGCACAATTGCCTAGGAAAGGTAAGAAGGAGAGCCAATAGTCATTAGCGGTAGAACTATGGCCTGAAAGTAATCACACACCCAATGAAAATAAAAATATAGAGTGTGGGTTCATGGAGCATCCTCTAATAGATTTGGTCATGGTAGGGTTCATGGAGAAGGTGCAAACGAGCAGCCAAGGACATGGCCATGTGGACAGTGGAACATGTGTTCAATCCCAGTGGTAGAGACAACGCAAGGCTTACAACCATCAATTGACCACAAACATGTGCAATGATTTTAATAGGCATGCAAGAAGAGAGTACGACATAGATTAGTCGAGTTGCATAGATAGAGGAAAGTGGCACTAATTAGATGGTTAGGACATGTGGCAAGGGACAAGGACGTATGCACACAAAGACTTAAAGTAAGTAGTCACATACAACGGGGCACAATCAGTTGGTCAAGAATAAAATGTATAGGTATATCCATACACTTAAGGTCCCATTGTTTGGAGTCACCCACAATGTAGGTAAGTCATGGACTCATTGTGACAAGGCGGTAGAGCTAGCAAGAATAAAAAAATTGGCTCATGGATATCTTTAGCAACAGAGATTCAAACAAGTTATTCTTAGTAGGGTTTGATTAGTTGGACAAATATGGATATTGATCTTAGGTTTGAATATTGTTTAGATGAGTGGAGAGAATTGTGTCCGTGTTAGAAGAGAATGAGATTTGGGAGTTTGTAGAATAAACTCAAATTCCTCCTATTGATGCAACACTTTTGACTACCCAAAAGAGGAAGAATGTGAAATATGGGATAATTCTCATGGATGGAGTAAAGGATCACATTATTCCACATATATCTAGGCAAAAAATATCTAGAGAAATGTAGTAGGCATTGGCCAATCTATACCAAAGTGACAACCAAAACTAGAAAATGGTACTAAGAGAGAAACACAAGTGCACCAAAATGTCTAAGACGGAGACAATTTCTTTTTATCTCACCCGAATAACTCAAGTACGAGATGAGCTTTTTGCAGTAGGGGAGAACGTGTGATAGCCTAAGAGTGACCTTAGTAAGAGAAACCACCTAGTTGTCTTAGGAACCAAGATGTGTATTTATTCCATAAACCAATTTGCTGCTAGTAATTAAATACCAAGTGCTAGGTTTGTAGGAAATATAACATGGTATTAGAGCTATATCTTTGAGAAGTAATCCCCAGGTGTTAGGTTTGTACAAAGTTTTTGGGACCAGGTTTGGCCATGATCGTAGAAGGAATATTTTTTTAAAGGGAGGCCAAGTGGCTAGAGAGAAAAATAAATTATAGTAATCAGGGGTTGATTCTTTTTAAAGTAAATTAAAAGAAAAAAAAATTGGGGGTTGGCTAGGTGGTCAATAGGCCTGACAACCCAGTCAACTACCATAGTAGACTAATTTAGGGGGAGATTCTGCGAGACCCAATAAGACATGTGTTACCAGGAATATTTTCCACTCGGAGATACTATTCCCACTAAGACTAGTAGCTATCTTAGAAACAAATAAGTAAAGACTACTTTCGTTTTCCTTTATGAAAATAGATAAGAGTGGAACAAAGGACACCAACCTTGGTCTTGCGCTTGGTTCCTTACTTGACTCCTCTCCTTCCTGATAGATCTTTGCCGCTTCTTCTTCGTCTGCCCAGCTTCAAAGAGCACCTATGGAATCAAAGTAGCATACTACTATCAAAGAACAGAGATCTATATTCATAAATAACAAAGGACCATATATGTATTAACCATACAAATGCATATATAATCAAACATACAAGAATATGGAGGAAAACTTGAATAGCTTTATTAATATCAAGAAAAGCAAGAGGATTACAACCAATAGTTCTGACCTAGCATCATCCTCCAGCAAGAAAGCCCTTCTTCACCTCAAGTAAAGCTTAGATCACCCAACATTATGAAGTTTCACCAGAAAACCAGCAACACTTCTCTACAAGATACAAGATTCCAGCCTCTCGATCTCTGTCATGAGGGATCCATATATAGATGATTGTAGGGGGGTGAGTCATCTTCTTGGGTCTTGATTAGTGTGCTCTCTTTGATAGTTCTTGATTCCACTTGGAGACTGATGATCTCTTACTCATCCTTGGTCGAAAACAGAGAGGCAAGTGTTAGAGGGGAAGCTTTTGGAAGATTCCATGATCTTCCACCTTGCAAACTGTCTCCGCCATTTTTCCATTATTTCCCATTGCACCCTACAGAGGGGCCATTCATTATGCATCACACCCTTTACACTGGGAAGGTGATATGCATCTTACCCTCTGCACTGGGTATTCAGTATGGTCCAGTTTTGACCATTTCTGAGCAGTTTTAGTGGAGAACTTCTGGGAGATGATGTAATCAGCTGACCTTGTTCCTTTAGGTAGTGAAGCAACACTTTTAGGGACTTAGGAGCCCTTAGTTTATGGAAATTTATCATTGGGGTTCAGTGCCCAAAAATGTCTATAACAACATGGAGAGACTAGTCGCAATTTGAGCGCAACTTCCTAGGAGATCTAGGAAGGAAGGTGAATAGTCATTGGTGGTAGAACTATGGCCCGCAAAAAGGCACATAATTGAATAAAATAAAAATACAGAGCGTGGATTCATGGAGCATCCACTAGTAGGTTTCGTCTTTGTAAGGTTCGTGGAGAAGGTGCAAATGAGCGGCCAGGGACTTGGTCACGAGGAAAATAGTACATGTGTTCAAGTCCAATCGAAGACATAATGTAAAATTTATAGCCTACAATTCACCACAAACAGGTGAAATAACTTTAATGTTCATGCAAGAGGAGAGTAGGACACAAATTATTCAATTTGCACCACATAGAGCAAAGTGGCTCTAATTAGATACTCAGGATGTGTGGCAAGGTACAAGGATGTATGCACAAAAGGAGTTAGTGTTAGTAGTCACATACAACAGAGCATAGTTAGTAGGTTAAGGATAAAATGTTTAGGTACAACCATAGGATTAAGGTCCCATTATTAGGAGTCAGTTGAAAAGTAGGCAAGTCATGGATAGACTATGACAAGGTGGCAGAGCTAGGAAGATTCAGAAGATTGGCTAACAGAAATCTATAGCAACAGAGAGGAAAACAAGTTCTTTTTGGTAGGGTTTGATTACTTGGACAAAGATGGATATTGATCTTAGGTTTTAAGACCATTTATATCGGTGGTGGAGAGAATTTTGTTTGTGTTAGAGGAGAATGAGATTTGGGAGTTTATAGAACAAAATCAAATTCCTCCTATCGATCCAACACTTCCGACCAGCCAAAAGAGGAATAATGTGAAATCTACAAGGATTCTCCTAGACAAAGTGAAGGATCTCATTATTACTCTTATATCTAGGAAGAAAATATCTAGAGAAATGTAGGAGGTGTTGACCAACGTATACCAAAGTGACAACTAGAATTGGAAATGGTACTAAGAGAGAAACACAAGGGTACCACTATGTCAAAGAAAGAGACAATTTATTTTTATGTCAGCTGAATATCTCAAGTATGAGATGAGATTGTTGTAGTAGGGGAGAAAGTGTTAGACCTAGAATTAGTAAGATTAACTTTGAACGGGCTCACAGAGTGGTGGAGTACCTTCATTGAGGGTGTCGTCACAAGAGAGAATCTCCCGACCTAGGATAGCTTTTGGGATGACTTCACCTACGAGGAGACTCCTGAGGAGGCTCTATGTGAAACTAGGGAAAAGGTGAAGGGGACCATGAGAATGTTTCTATTTCAATCCATGGAAGAAATGTCAAGGGGATTTTCAAACTGTACAAAGGAGAGGAAGGCTCCTCTCATGATGGGAATAAGAAAGACATGAGAAAAGACAAGTGCTTTGCATGTCAAAATACAAGGTATTATGTGAGTAAATTTCAAAGCATAAAGAAAGACAAGCATAAAACATAGGTTGCAACATCAACAAAGATTGAAGAGTTTGCAACAAAACTTGAGGAAGAGTCATCATCAATGGTTGCTTGTATTTATGGTACTAGTGTTAGAAGTGCTCAAATTTTGGACAATGGTGCATGCTTCATGGATATTGGAGCATCTTGCCAAATGATGGAAATGAAATAATTATTCCTTAGTGCTTCAAAGGTAGATTCAAACATTCATGTGAAATTTTGTATGAGTACCATACATGCAGTTAAGGAGGTTGGAACAATGTTATTCTAGCTAGAATTAGGAGGATATCTAGAAGTGGTAGAGGTGCTATATTTCCTGAAGGTGAAGACAAACTTGCTCTCGATATCAAATATAGAGGATGCGGGGTATGATGTTGTGTGCCAAAAATCACAAGTAAATTGACACATTCAAAGGGAGCTATTTAGGACACATTAATAAGGTTTGGTGTCAACAATGGTAAGTTGTACAACTTGTAATTCAACCTGTAATTAAATCCAAGGGGATTTTGGATTAAGGGTTAGTGCTAGAGACAAATATTAATTAAGAGACACTCAATATTGAGTTTATACTAGTGTTACCAGGAATGGTGTCCACTTAGATGTCGCTATTCCCACTAAGACTGGTAGCTATCTTAGAAACAAACAAGTAAAGTCTACTTTCGTTTTCCTTTATGAAACTAGACAAGAGGAGAACCAAGAAGACCAACCTTAGTATTGCGCTTGATTTCCTCTCCTTCTTGATAGAGCTTTGCCGATTCTTCTTCATCTACCCAGCTTCAAAGAGAACCTGTGGAATCACAGCAACATACTACTATCGAAGAACACAGATCTATATTCATAAATAACACAGGACCAGATGTGCGTTAACCATACAAATGCATATATAAAAAAATACACAAGAATATGGAGGAAAACTTGACTAACTTTATTAAGATGAAAAATAGCAAGAGGATTACAACCATATGTTCTGACACAGCATCATCCTCTAGCTATAAAGCCCTTCTTCACTTCAAGTAAAACTTAGATCACCCAACACTATGAATGTACACTAGAAAACCAACAACACTTCTCTATAAGATACAAAATTCCAGCCTCT
>APFE031572500.1:13156-30962 GCA_000404065.3 Pinus taeda | reverse complement strand
AATTGTAGACGCTATGGAAGAAAATGAGGTTTCTTTTACTATGCCTCAACAAGCTATTTTAAAAGCTCAAGAACTTCATGATGTGATGGCTATGGAAAATCAAGAAATTAAAGGATATATTGAAGATTGGTTTCACTCCATCATTTGTTTGCAACATCACTCTATGCTTCAACAATTTTTGATACCATTTTTTCAAGGGAAGTCGGCTTCTCATACCCTAATATTCATTAATATGCATTTTTCAAATTTGGGTATGTGTATACATGAAGCCTTGTTTCGAAAATGGCTCCACTGGAAATACTCTTATACATAAACATATTTTATTCTCAAATAAGAGTAGGATAGTCGAGAAAATAAAATAAATAAACAAATAAAACAAACATATCTCCCTTTTTTTTTTTTGTAAAGCTAGTTGTTTTTTGTTACAGCATGCTATGGAAATCAACATCGGTGATAATTTTTTTAATTCACATGTGTATGTATATGAATTACAATGGAAATAATAGTTCTATAAACACTCATATTCACTTTTATCACCAATTTGAAAAAATTCTTCAATATCATATTTTTTTTGGCTTCTGGGCTTGATGGAATTTCTGCAAAAACAGTCGTGACAGTCATGTTTTGAGGCACCAAAATGGAATATTTATAAAACCTGTTTCTATACAAAGTAGCCCTTGATGTCTAATTTCCAACCCAATTTGAATCACTCAATTTGGATTTGAAATGAAAAAGTTAGAACCAAAACATTGACCCGATATCTAGCGGGCAGCTCAGGAACAAAGTTGGGACAATCAGTTTTTGGAGGCCTAAATGAATGAATTTTTAAAACCTATTTCTATGGTAGATTCCTCTATGAATCTAGTTTACAATGAAATTAGAATCACTCATTTTCAATATCGTATGGGGATGTTATGATCAAAATACTGATTGTCTATCGTAAATCAGCATCCTTAAAACTCTGTTTTTCCGGATGTTCCTTACAGTATTTGACCTATCAAGTCTTATTTTCTTCAAAAAATGTTTCTATTGGAGATAAATAAATAAATATACTTTCATTTCCAATTTGAATAATTCAAATCCGACATCAAACGAAAATGTATGCTTGAAATATCAACTGTTGGTCTAAGCTGGGTAATCGAAAATGACTCTGTTATGCAGGCTGTTCCAACTAAAATTGACATATCACATCATTTAACTTTTAAAACCCATTTCTATTTGAAATAAAACTTTGAATTAGCTCTCATCTAGCTTTGGAATCACTCAATTTGGATGAAAAACAAAGAAGTTGTAATTAAAACACTGTTGGTTAGTATGGTCGACCACTACTCTCCCGCAGGTGACAAATAAATTTTACTTTGTTATTTTCTCTGTGGATTTGTTATACAGAGTAACTACTTGTTAATTTTTTTCATAATTCTTGGATTAAGGGAGCCCGTACACCTCTCTTTCTCCATGATTTAATGTTTTATTGCAGGTAGATACTCGTTTTTTGCAGGTCTTAGGAGAAAAAGAAGGTCAATTTATGGATGAGTGATTTTGAAAGAAATTTTAATGAAACAAAGAGATTTCATCTAACTCATTACCCAACGGATTCATAATAGAAGAAATGAAGAATTGATTTCCATTTCAAGATTCATGTCTTATCACTGCTGCCAAAAGATTTTTCAAAGAGATCATTTTTTTGACATAACATCATAGCTATTGTAACTTAATTTATTTATTTACATACTGTTTTTGTTGTTTCTTTTCTAATTTCTCTTATATTTTGTGTTTCAGGTGTTGCTTCATTCAAAGTGTAACTCATCCTCAACATCAATGCCGTGAACAACTAATTTTTTTTTTTTGCATGTTTACATTTTATGATTGTCCATTTTGCTGTTCCTTTTTCACATTTCGTGGTCCCTTTTTCACATTTTGTTGTTCCTTTTCGAATGGAACAACACTTTTGCATTTTCACATTTTGTTGTTCATTTTCAAAATGGAACAACTACTGTTCTTCTTCAAAATGGAACAACATTTATGCACTTTCATGTTTTGCTGTTCCTTTTCGAATGGAACAACACTTCTGCACTTTCACGTTTTGTTGTTCCTTTTCGAAATGGAACAACACTTCTGCACTTTCATGTTTTGCTGTTCCTTTTCAAATGGAACAGCATTTCTACACTTTCACATTTTGTTGTTCCTTTCCAAATGGAACAACTTCTGCACTTTCACGTTTTGCTATTCCTTTTTGAATGTAACAGCACTTTTTCACTTTCACGTTTCGCTGTTGCTTTTCGAATGGAACAACACTTCTGCACTTTCACGTTTTGTTGTTCCTTTTCGAAATGGAACAACACTTCTGCACTTTCACATTTTGTTGTTTCTTTTCGAATGGAACATCACTTTTGCACTTTCACATTTTGTTGTTCCTTTTCGAAATGGAACAACACTTCTGCACTTTCACGTTTTGCTGTTCCTTTCCGAATGAAACAACACTTCTGCACTTTCACGTTTTGCTGTTCCTTTCCGAATGGAACAACATTTCTGCATTTTCACATTTTGCTGTTCCTTTTCAAATGGAACAAAACTTCTGCATTTTCACATTTTGTTGTTCATTTTCGAAATGGAACAACGCTTCTGCACTTTTACGTTTTGTTGTTCCTTTCCGAATGGAACAACACTTCTGCACTTTCACGTTTTGTTGTTCCTTTCCAAATAGAACAACACTTCTGCACTTTCACATTTTTGCTATTCCTTTTCAAAAGAATATCATTTTAGCATTTCTTGTAGTTTCTTTTAGAGAACAACACCTTTTCACATGATTTTTTCGTTGTTCCCTACAGGGAACAACATTTTTTCGTGTGTATTTTTGCCTTTTGGCGTGCATTTCCTTCGATGTTTCCTACAAAGAATAACACTTTTTGAGTGTTTTTGTGGTCCCTTAAAAAAAAACAACACTTTGGGAGTATTTTCGAGAGCAACCCTTTCTTCCTCTTGTGGGATTATTCCTAGTTCATCTCAACCACATTTTCCTGATTCTCTTTCATGGCATGAAGTACACTATGTTATGAGGACAAGAACTATGGATTCTTTTGAAGCAAGTTATTATCATTCACGTTATGATCTTTAACATGACAGCTCCTTGATGATAAATTCTTTTCAAAAAGGACACAATTATTTATATACTACTTTATTGCATTGTTTTCTGTTGAACATGATATTGATTGATCATCTTAATACCATGCTGGGTCAACCTTTCCTGGTTATAATCTTCTCTGTCTATAATAAATAAGATTATGAGTATATTTTTTTCTATTGACATGTTCAACTTTTTCCACCATCCCTGCTCTTAAGGAGTACTGAGCCTCCCTCTTTTTATCATAAAAATGTGTAATAACAACAAAATTTTGTTCGCAGATGGAGGATAAGGGGTCTTATTATGAGCCAACCTACCATGTTCATAAGACTGTAACAAAGTGACATTTCCATTATGGCCACCACACCAGGGTTATGATCCATTAGATAGCCAAATTATTCTTGGAACATGAGGTCTCATCACGAGCCAGCCTGATCACTTTTGCTACCTCCTAGTGAATGGCAGTGTGGTTATCTGGTTACCACGCCAGCACACTGATATCTTCTATAGAACAACACTAAAACTCTCCATTTATAAATTGAGGATCCTGGCTCATATGGGTTAAAAAGGCAACCCTGCCGAGACTATGGACGCCTGCTGGTAGCAGAGGCTCTGCTTATGGTATTGAAGTTCTATCTTATCGTCAATTATTACTATAATACCCTTTTCGTATTTTTTCTTTTTATAAGAGAAGTTATTTCCTTAATTTTTTTTTCCCTGTTTTGAACCTTTACGCATGAGAAATTATTTTTTGATCAATCACATCATTTTTCAGCTAGAATACAGTCAACAAAGCATCATTTTGGCATATTGTCGTTCTTTTTCTTTTTTCATAACTTTTCATCAATCCAAAGCATCCTATCTTTCATTCATAACTATCTTTATACACTCTGCTCTCATTATAACCATAACCCTTGTCATCCTATCATTGATTTGTGTACTCTATTGTTGTATTGTTCATTCCCTTGCCTTGCCATCAGCACAACACCTTTCATATGATTTATGGTCATGGAATCTTTTTTCCAATTGGAGAGGGGAATGTATGCATTATGGGATTGCATGTGATATGATTACTGCACTCTGCCATAGCTTGTTAATTTGATAAGTTTTTCTAATTGAAATTTTTGCATGCATCTTAATCTATTGCTATTTAAAACTAACACTATGGATTCAAGAACATTGTATGCAACATAGTGATTTGTTTACAGGAGAACAACAAGTATGGGGTAGAACTCTATTTGCAGCATGACCACACTATTGCAACTAACAGAAGAGGCTTGAACAACTCGCAAATGTGAACAATTATTCAAACATAATGTGCTTGCCTGTATTCCACCTTTTGTATCACTTTCAGCACTAACTCTACCTACATTATCTTCAACAAATGCCAGTACATATATGTCATTCGACATTTTTCTTTTTGGAGGTAAAACTTGAGGTAAAATAGCATAATTTTCTAATTTATTATGAATTTAGGAGAATTTAATGAAAATCCATTTTGAGCATTATTTATCATGCTTCATTCCACATCTTTACCACTTCCCATATTTTTCAGTGGCATATCCTCTTTCAGTTTTGGGGGAATATTGCTTTCATTCATTTCTTTCTTATGATCATGTCATTCCTATTCTTTATCATCCATTACTATTCTTATTCATTCTCAACGCCTCCCTTATTCCATGATTGTTTTACACCAAGCATAGAATTCAACATATGGTAGCAACCACCTCAATTTGTTTTCTAGCATCGCATGAGGCCATGCTAATTTTTCAGAGAGGTGGATGAATTGCTACGCATGATGAATGTTTTTTTTGCTTTCTTTCTGATTTAAGACATACAATTTCAGTGCTGAAATTGATTTCCATAATATTTTTAAAACTATGAACTCACTTCTTGTGATTTCTGGATAACACTGATGTATCATTAAAATACACAAACCCAGATAATTTCAAGTTAAATTGGTTCATAAAATTTCAGAAATCATGCACTATCACCTACAACCATTTTGTTTATATCTCATGCTCCATGCATCAAAACGATCTGATTTTTGGATCATAGAGGCATTCATATATTACAAATCTACTTGCAACATTTCAACAAAATCTAGTTTGTAGTTTTTGGGAAAATGGTTTATGAAGGTTGTTGTTATTTATATCATATTTTGCTGCAACTTAATTGTTATGCCTTCATCAAGATTGTTAAAATTGAATATTCATTAATTGAGGAAGAATTCATTTGTTCTATCCATTTTATGAGCTGAGATGAACAAATTTTATTGCTTGATTAACACATGGGTTTTGTCTTTGGGTTGTATGAGGACACACAACATATTCAGTTTTTGTTGCATGAGGACATGCAATATATTCGGTGTGGGGATGTGT
Source organism: Pinus taeda (assembly GCA_000404065.3). Classification (NCBI taxonomy): domain Eukaryota; kingdom Viridiplantae; phylum Streptophyta; class Pinopsida; order Pinales; family Pinaceae; genus Pinus; species Pinus taeda. Next base: position 25,460 of record APFE031572500.1, on the reverse strand, counting down.
TGGGCCGTGAATATGAATACTTTGTAACACTTATTTCATCCATTTTTACTCTTCTCTATTATATCATTTGTTATAATTTATCATTTAAATCCATTTTATAAATGATTTATGTTCTTATGGATGAATAATATTTATCTTTCTTTATTTCTAATAAATTGATGATTATGAATTATTTTATCAATGATAGTTTTAATAAGTTGGTTATAACATTATTTACCATTTTTAGCCTCCAAGGTAATTTCCAGATTGAAGATTTGATTTTTAAAAGCGCCAACTCAGAAATTCGCTGGAATAAGGAGTGACAGTTTTGCGGTTGAGATTATGAGCAAATGGAGAAAAATCTGAAAAATTTGGAACATGGGTTTTGTCTAAAACGGACCCAATTAACTTTATCAAGAATGGTTTGCCCAAATTTGGCTTGTATTTCGAGAAACGCAGGGTTCTTTGAGCACGATTTTCTCAGATTTGTTCTTGCGACCGTTTTCCAAATCTCAGCTGGAAAGCCAAAGTCGCCCTGCTCTTGTTGAAAGATAGATGGAAATATACCTTCTTGTTGATCAATTGGTTGGAAACAATCCAATTTTGTAATAATGATTATATTGTAATTATCACAGTTGTAACCACTTTCTGCTCTCTTTGTATTTAAATTAGAACAGAGATCAGAGAGGAGGATGACTTTGGGGGCATTTAATTTAGAGAGAGATCATGAATTTAGAGATGGAGAATTGAGGATTCAGACTTAGAAATTCAAGAATGATGATGGATTATTGAGGATAGGATAGGAAGAAGAAGGGATTGTTGCATGTTGTAATTCTCAAGCTTTCACTGTTGTAATGATTTCACAATTTGATGATTAATATATGATTTGGGAGTTGTAGTTCATTCTTCTCATCTAAAGTAGCCCAGCAGTGTCCGCTGGCGGCTAAGGGCCCAACCACTGGTGGATTACGTTGATGCTGTGTATTATATCTTTCCAATTTCTGCCGTGTGATTGCTTGATTTAATTCTTATTTCTTTGAATCGTATTACCTAACAATATTATGTTTTTGCAGCGAGTTATAATATTTGAAATTTTTTTACTGCACAAGCTGAGATTGAATCGTGTGGCTGTTCTTTTCCATCATAACAGAGATTATTATCCTTCTCAACGTATATTTTTATGCTGCTCATTTCAAATATAAAGCTTCGTTGTTCTATTTCAATTATGGTTTCATTCCATTTGTTGTTTCGTTTGATTGATATTCATTACAGATTGTTGTTCAATAGGATTGGTTATTCGATTCCTTTAATTCTATTTTGCTATCCATTTACTTTGTTGTTCATTTCTGTTGATTAATTGCAAGAGTTTGCTTTTAAAGAGTTTTCCTAGTTTACTTTCAATAGCAACTTCAGTTCAATTTCGATTTCCTTTTAATTGCTTTAAAGCAGGACTGTCAACTGTAGAGAACATTGGTTATTGCTTCCTTGTTCCCAGATTTATTGTCTTGTTCCAGTTTGATTTTAATTGCACCAATTTCTAGAGGAATGAGTTATTGCTACTGTATCCTTGATTGATGGTTGTTTGAGTGAATGATTTAGTTTAGAACATTTCAGTTTCTTGCTGTTCCAATTAGATTTTGTTTCCAGCTTTCATTTACTTTTGGATTTTAAGCATTATATTGCGAAACATTACTCTTGAGTAAATAGCCGTCTCACACTCAGTACACTCTTGAAATAAAAAGTCGTCCCTGGGTTGACAATTAATGTGAGGTAATTAGGAGTTAAAAAGACCCTTTTTATCGCTCCACATGGGCCAGCCCCCGATTTCTTTTTCTGATACTTTCTTTGAGTGGTTTGATTGTCAGGAGATGGTTTATGCCAGGTTCCCATATGTTGGTATGGATTTCTGGGGTGATCCAGATTTGGTGTTGCCAGGTGGCGAGCAGTGGGGTGCCATGGGTAATTCTTTTGACCATATCTCTGTTCATTATTCTTTATAATGTTCTTATGTTTTTTGATTAAGACTAATAAAAACTCATGTGCTCATGTAGATGTTGGACCAGTTCGACCGGCAGTACGTCATAGAGACCCAACGGCCGCTCCAGCAAGAGAGGCTGTGGGGAGGGCCATCCTTTGCGACCTTGATGTGGTCGAGATTCTTTCAGCACTACAGGACCAGATCGAGGGTCTTACCCTTGGTATCCCGGATGTGAGGACCAACGAGTTGCCTCTACAGTTGCAGCGACATACTGCTGGAGTGCTGAGTCGATCGACCAGGCTTTTACACATGATTGCACAGGCGATGACTTGTTATCACTAGCATCATTAAACTAGGGTGCCCCCTAGCATTTTGAGTTTTTGGTCATTTGAACGATTTTGTCTTGGTTACAGAACATTATGTATAAAATATAAACAGTTATGAAAAACATTTTTGATTTTCGGAGCTTTATTTTGGTTAAGTTACATGATCCTACTACATATATTGATGTGATTCTTCTTTTTATAAATGTCGCAAATGTCTATCTAACACATAATTTGCCAATGAGTCTATTAATGTGTTTAAACTTCTAGAAATATGTTGATATTGGATGAAATCGAACTGTCTTTCCAAAATTCAACATGTGATAGATAGCTGGATTCCATACACAATAGATGCCGGTGAGTTGTAGAATGATGAGCTGTGAGTCTAGCCTGACGACAAGTCGGCATATGCCATGTGTGATGGCATCAGAGAGGAGTTCTATCAATGTGCTTTACTGTTGAGGGATTTTATCCCCTAGGGCTTTTGGGTGGAAACCCTAGCAGACTGAAAGTTGTCTAAAGAGAGAAACACACATTCACACAACCATTATGCTATTAAAAGCAAATTCTATAATAAGAGGGGCATACCTCAGGTCCTATGTTCGAGAAGTTCCTCAAGGGTCCAAACCCTTTTTCAAGTCCCTTTCGCTCCTTTGTCCTGCAAAACAACCAATTCCAAAGAATACAACAGTATATGGACAAAGACTTATAAAGAAATCATCTTTATGTTATAAAAGAATGAAGTTAATTATGAACTTTAAACAACCATTCACATATGAAATTCAAACATGAACATCATAAACATAAAGAAGAAGCATATCAGGAACCAAGACATGTTTCTTTATTATAGAAAAATAGAATGTACAAAAGGAGTAATATCACCTGAGTAACCTTTCGTAGGCTCCAAGCAAAGCTTCCTTCTGGATCCGTCCAGCCTCAAGCCTTTAGCATATCTCCTTCCAAGACTCACTCCATGATGCCATAACTTGTGGATGAACATCAACACACAAGGAAACAAGGGTTTCCTGTAGAAATGGGGGAAGTACAGAAGGCACAAGGGTCTTCAGACCTGGTCAGGGGAAAAATTTCAGTATAATAACCTTTCTCTCTCTTCTCTCCTCCCTTAGGCCTTCCCTTTGATGTCTTTTTATACCACTCCCAAAGTAGTTTTTTAGTTAGGAGTTGATTGGGAACAGTTCGGCCACGGGAACTAACAGGTGATCAGTAGGTAAAACCCGCGATCTCCACCCGAAAATAAGGAGTTTTATATTTTTTAAGCGTTTTAATACATATACGTGGGTTGGGTATACGCGAACCCACTTATACACGTGTTTAACTCAGGGCAATGTCACATACAAGGAATAAAACACTGTTTTCTAAATTTGGGACCAGGTTTGGAAGGAGGGGTTACCCTAGGCCATGAGTGCAACATCACAAACAATAATAGTGAGATTTGGAGCTATAACATTTACTCAGCGATATTTTTCATAGACCAACAAATACACACTCCTCTGAAACTTACTAACTCGCCGTTGGGATTGAAAATGGCCCATGCTGCAGAAGACAGGTTCCGCGAACTACGACTTGCTCCGTCAGCATATCTAACGAATGATTCTAGTGGGTTTGACATCTGCAACGAATGAAAAAGAGGATTACTTGACCAAAATAAATGCTCTTGGCGAAAGCAAAAATGTAACAAAAGCATGAGGATTACTATGCGAAATCAAGCATAGTAACGCTTGAGGTACAACCCGTTGTGAGGTTGCGCTAGTGGAATCCCATCATAGTCCATCAACTCGTAGGCTCCTTTTGCTAATACTCGCTTAACAATATAGGGACCCATCCATAATGATTTGAATTTCCCTGCTCCCAACTTATCAGATTCCTGGTCATAAAGTAAGACCAGGTCACCTTCTGAGAAGACACGAGGTTTGACATTCTTGTCGAATTGTGCTTTCACTTGTTTCTTATGAGCTTCGTTAGCCGAAGCTGCATCACGACGGGTTTCATCCAATTGGATTAATTCCACGAAACGAGCCTCTTCTTTTGAGGTTCAGAGGAGAAGGTTAATTGCGAGTTTGATAGATGAGATTTCACATTCAACAGGTAAGATTGCTTCGAGACCGTACACAAGTTAAAAAGGTGTGAATCTGGTTGCATTTATTACCAATGTTTGGTATGCCCACAAGGCCGAGTACAGGATTAGGTGCCAATCCCGTTTGTGGATTTTAATCATCTTTTGCAGCATGCACTTTAGGACCTTGTTGATTGCCTCAACCTGTCCGTTAGCTTGCAGATAATACGGAGTAGAGATGTCGTGGGATAGTTCTAATTTGGTAGCCAACTCAACCATCATGTGCTTGTGAAAATGTGATCATAATCTGTGACTATGGCCTGTGGAACGCCGAATCTGGAGACTACACAGTTAAAAAATAAAAGGGCAGCCATTTTGCCGTTGTTGTTTAAGTAAGCATCGCCTCGGCCCATTTGGTAAAATAGTCTACTGCGACTATGATATACCCATGGTCCCCCGCCAAGGTGGGGTTACATGTCATGAAATCTATGCCCCATTTGGTGAATGGCCCAATAGCTACTACTAGTTGCAGCGGTGTGGGTGGTCATCTAGTTTTGCTATCGAAAATTTGGCAAGCATGACAACTTCTAACTGGGGTTATGCAATCTTTGAACATTGTGGCCAAAAGTATCCTGCTCACAAAATTTTTTGCATTGTGGCATAACCAGATTGATGCACCCCACATGCACCTGAATGACAATCATTCAGGACTTTTTCAGCCTCCTCATGGGTGAGGCACCTCCGCAGAACTATATCGATAGCACGATGGTAAAGAGAATCACCGACGATCACGTAGTCTTTCGCTTGGTATCAAATACGTCATTGTTCGAAGTGTGAGGTATTAGACCTATATGTTTGTGTCTGGAGATAGATGATTATATCTCCATACCAAAGATCGCCTGAAGATATCAGAAACAAATTTTCATCCACGATTGCTTCTTCAGATGCTGCATCGTTGGATGATGATGGGAGATCGCATAGTAACTCTGTGAATACGAGGGCTTTCTTTGATTTGGATTTTTGAGTTCCAGATCAAACTCTTGTAGAATTTCTATCCATTTTAAATATTTGCCCCCCAACAACTGTCGCGACAATATATAAGTCATGGGGTTGCAATCTGATAAAATGGTAGTTTTACGGAAGAGGACGTAGTGTCAAAATCTCTGTATCGCTTGAACAACTGTGAGGGCGAGCTTTTCAATGTAGGAGTATTTCACTTCTGTATCATTTAAGTTTCAGCTTAAATAATATATAGGATGTTCAATCTCATTGTCTTCTTGAACTAAAACCATTGGTATGGTCATATCTGCTGTAGCCAGATACAGGTTAAAGTCTTTTTGATAATCAGGAGCATACATTAATGGCGCTTGTATTAGAGATTGCTTTAAAGCATCAAAGGAAGCTTGCCTGATCTGATCCCAAACGAAAGGTACTTCCTTTTTCAATAGATGAGTATAACCTTTAGCTAATTCAGTGTAATTTGCAATGAACCTTCTAAGGAAGTTTTCTTTCCCTTGGAGTTTCTAAATCTGAAGCAAGTTTGAAGGTGGAGGAAAATCGATGATTTCCTGAACCTTGCAAGGGTCGAGACGAATCCCATCCTTTGAGACTACGAAGCTAAGTAAATGACCAGAACTAACACAAAACATGCATTTGTGCAGATTGAGTCATATCTTGTAGTGTCAGAAACGTAGAAATATCACTCTCAAATGGAGCGAATGATCGATCTGCTTTCGCGAATGAGCTGGGAGATCATTGAGATATGGTTGAACGATTTTTTCGATGTCATGGAAAGCATAATCCATTTCTATTTCAAAATTTTCCCCTGCATTCTTTAAACGAAAGGGTAGCTTGCGATATGTGAATGTGCCCCATGGACAAATGAATGCAGTCTTTGACTGGTCCTGTGGGTGGATATTTATTTGATTATACCCAGAAAATCCATCCATAAATGAAAAGATTTCGCATCCAGCGCACTCATTAATTATCTGGTCAATAAAGGGTGTAGGGTAGTTGTCTTTTGGACAAGATTGATTTACATCCCTGTAATGGACGCACACTCTAATCGTTCCTTGTTTTTTGATCACAGGAACAATATTCAATACCCAATCGGTTAGAGGAACGGGGTAAATGAAACCAACATGGAGGAGTTTTTCAACTTTCGCTTTGATGGCAACAGCTTTCTTGGGGTGCACCTTCCATAACCGTTGTCGTACCGGTTTGACATTTGGATACATCTTAATTTTGTGTTCAACTATGCTTGAGTCAATACCTGCCATTTCATCATATGACCAAGCAAAGACATCTCTAAACTTGTGAAAGATAGTGCTATATATTTCCAGTTCTGAAGAAGAACAAGGTTTGCCAACATGAATATTCTCTACAACATCTTCTTTGGTTGAGATGTTTATGGCAGTAGTCTCTTCGATATTGGATAGGTTTCTCTCGGAATCCACCGTATTTACAGTATTTGCTAGAAAGTCTAATACTGAAGGATGATGTAGGTTACCGGAATTATCTTCTTTCCAGTTCAGAAGATGGGAACGATGGTGGTAATATTCCCATGGTGCCCCATCAATCTTCATCGATTGAACGATTCCTTCGTCTGTAGAGTGTACTCGCAACCAAGGATCTGAAGGGGTGCCATATTCCTTAGACCTATCTATCCAAACGCTTGATGAGCATTGATGCAGGTTTGCCTCCCATGCTGAAAACATTGATTGCTATAATATTTCCAGTGGGGTTAGAGGTAAAACTTGCAGATGATCCATTTTAACATCGTTTTCTAACATCTTTTGGATGGAAGATATCATATTGTAGGTTCCTACATTAGCCACTTCTGCCAAATTTGTAGGAGGCGGTAGGGTAAAAGTTCTCATTAACGTAGGTTCTTTTAGTAGACCTACTCCGATATTGTGAAGCGTGCAAGGGCTTCCATGGATCATCGAAATGCTTCCCGTAACTTGCGAACTGTTGGGGAGAAAAGTTTGTTGGTCACTGATTGTAATTCCTCCTTGGGAACGAAATGAAATTTTCCTAAAGTAGGTCGACACAACGGCTGCCATGGCATATATCTAGGGTCTTCCCAGTAGGATTTTGTAATCGAGGTTTCCATTGATGACTTCAACATTGATCTCTACTGTTTTTCCCCCCAGTTCGACTTGCAAGTTACTTAATATCCCGTATGGGGTGTATGTTCGCCCATTAAATGATTTCAATGTTGTCGACGATCGTGACAAGGAAGGAGACCATAGAGTTTTCCAACAACTCATTAACATGATACATGTGGATGCCCCCTCATCAATAATTTTTCTATGAACAGTTTTGTTGAGGGCTTTCACCTGAATGAGGAAAGCTAGTTGAGCTGGCAGCTGAGGGTCGTATCCTTTATGATTAAAAGATACAAGATTGGAATCCATTGGGTCAATCCCACCTATTGCTGATAATAAAGCCTGCTTTTGGGAGGGGCAATTTCGCAATACCTCAAGAGTCAACATCGCGGAGGGAGATTGGGCTAAATCCTCCACTATATTATAGTGTTGTGTTGCTCGAGCACGAGGATTAAACGTCGATTTATGTACTACTCGCTTTGGTGGTTTTATTGTTAATTCAGGAATGATGGATGGCACGACTTTGGTCGAAGTTGTTGTTGAACTATTAGGTTGATCATTATCCTTGTTGTTCAACATCTGTGGATTCTCGTAATCCTTACTCCTTGTCAATATCAAAGCATCATCCAGTTGCTTTGAAATTGAAAATATTAGCACTTGGGATGGGGAAGCATTTTCACCAGCAACCAGATTTGTTCCTGGGTTCGGAAACGGATCAGTCAATACAGCCAAGGTTTTTGAACTTTTGAAGGATTTTCTAAGTTCATCTTTATATGGACACTCTCTGGTCCAGTGATCCTCGTCACATATATGACATGGAGTTTTGGGTTTCCCATTCCCAGAAGGGTTTGCAAAAGATTTTCTAGGAGATGAGTCCTCCTGGTTTTTCTTCTTCCCTTGTTTTTTCTTCTTGCCTCCTGATTGCTTGGGTTCTTTGCCTTTCTTTATGGACATGGAATTTACTTCCAAGGCTAGAAGTTCCTCATTTGCATTTTGACTCGAAACCGTGCATCCTTTTTTGATGTAGCCTTTGCGGTTTTAGTGCTTGTCGTACCTATCACACCATCGCCGCCATGAGAGTCTTTGTTTGATTTAGGAGGTAGAGGAACAGGAAATTCTGGTTTAGGAGCATCAGGGATTTTATCATAGAGCATGCCAGACTGAGTATAAATCAAGTCTAGATATTATGCATGAGCAATAACTTGTTATTCAGTGACGACTCCTCCCTTTGCCACATCTTTTGTAATAGCGGGTAATAGTGACTTAACAAACCATTCAGCCAATAGATGATCGAGAACATACGTTTTTACCATTCTACGATGACGTCGCCACTCATGAATATGATCAGATATGTGAGTGGCTGTCGTTTGTTTGAAATTGGTAAGTACCTCAGTTCCTGTTTCGTACCTTATAGGTAACTGAAAATGGGTTAAAAAGGTTGTGGCTAGGGTACTAAAGTTGTCCAAAGAAGCTCTAGGCAGTTCGATATACGACTTTCCTATCGGACCAGTTAACTTTTGCTGAAAGAGGCGAAGCCTGATCGAATCATCATTGAGAGTGTTTGATGAACACCATAGATGAAAGGTCATCACATGATTCGACGGGTCTTCGCCCAGATTTCCATTAAATTTACGAATATCACACAGAATTTTATAAGGAATCGTCGGCCATCAAGGGGCGTAGGCAATTGGATTGTTCGTTAGTCGACTTAGATCCGGTAACTCTAAAGTTGCCACAAAAGGCAACTGTTGATCCAGGCTTGGTTCAGCATACCCAGGATAAGATGGAATTGTTTGAGCAGCCGGTCTTTGCATACCAGTGTAATGCATTTGGTGTTGGTAACTTTGGTAAGGTTGATGGGCATAACCATTATGACATGGTTGATACGGCTACCCATTACTTGCAAAGACTTGTAGCTCATATCCTTGGTAAGCCTATTGGAATTGCAGTTGTTGGTATTGCACCAGCCATGGTTGTGAAGTCATGGGGTGTTGTCCAGTACTGACTATTTGACCAAGATGGGGGTTGGTTGTAGGAATTTACAGGGTAAGTTCCTCAGACAGAACACCAAAGGACACCGCTCACAAACAGATCACAGATCAATACACCATTATTTTTGACGTGGTTAAAATCCTCAAAGAGGGAAACAGTCCACGGACTGAGCCAACGCGGCCACTTCAGGAAATTTATTAATAAAAGAATGAAAATTTGCATAAGCTTCTATCTGAACAGTTAACCTACAAATGACCCTTTATGCGCTTTAAATAGAAATCATGGACCAATCGGGTGTTAAGCCACGGATCAAGTGTCGGTAATACCGAGGAGAGAATGAACTATCGGATCACTACACATTGTGACCATCGGATTGTAAGTTACAAATGTACATAGTAAAGAAACACACTTTACCTAACTCTATACTAGATCAAGTTATACTTAACTATTTCCTATGTGTCGGAATATCCTAACATCCCCCCTTAAGAACAACTTGGGATAGGATTAAAGGATTTACAAATATGACACAATAGAAGAAGGAAGGAGGCACTAGAACCTATCCTCTCTTAGTGACAACTTCCTGAACTCCAACCATAAATTGAAGTTTAGTAAACTTTGCCTCTGTGAGAGCCTTTGTAAAGATGTCTACAACTTGATCAACTGTTGAACAATATTGCACTTCAAGAACATGGTCGTGAATGAGCTTTCTGATGAAGTGCATGTGTAGTTCAATGTGGTTGCTACGCTGATGTTGGACTAGATCTTTGCATAGTTGAATGGCACTTTGATTGTCACACCAAAATGTAGTCGGATGCTGCTGCTGAAAGCCAAACTCTGATAGGATCTGACGAAGCCACAAGGCTTCCTTACTAGCTTCTACGGCACCACGATATTCTGCTTCTGCTGAAGAAAGGGAAATGGCAGTTTGTTTCTTGCAAGCCCATGTAATAGGTCTTGAACCAAGAGTGAACACATAACCGACAGTAGAGTTCCGATCATCAGGGTCACCAGCCCAATCGGAATCAGTGAAACCAACCAATAGAGGAGATGCTTCGGCATTGCAATGAATTCCAAACTGAACTGTACCTCAAACATAGTGAAGTATTCTTTTAGCTACTTTCCAATGACTTTCACGTGGGGTTTGCGTAAACTGAGCAACACGGCCAACAACAAAGGAAAGGTCAGGACGAGTATGGGTTAGATACAAAATTTTTCCTACAAGTTGACGGTATAAGGTAGCATCAACTTCAGGGGAAGTACAATTGACTAAAAGTTTGACTCCAGATTGAAAGGGAGAAGGAGCTGGCTTACAGTCTTCCATGTGAAAATGGCGTAGAAGATCACAGGCATACATGGATTGGGAAAGGAAAATACCTTCCTTGGATTGCAAGACTTGAAGACCGAGAAAATAATGCAAGTGTCCTAAGTCTATCATTTCAAACTTCTTTTTAAGGTTGGACTTCACATGTTTGATAAGGTTGGATGACTACCAGTGAGGATAGGATCATCAACATAAAGAACAAGAATGATAAGAGACTTGCCCACTTTCTTGGTGTAGACAGTATTGTCAGAATGACACCTAGAAAAGCCAGATTCTAAAAGAAAGATATCCATTTCGGCATACCAAGCCTGAGGAGCTTGCTTGAGACCATAAAGGGATTTCTTAATCTGACATACAAGACTGGAGTCTATTTGTATAAACCCAATAGGTTGTTCCATATAGATTTCTTCATGCAATTCCCCATGCAAGAAGGCGGATTTAACATCCACCTGATGGACTTCCCATTTGAAAGAGGCAGCAAGGGAAAGAACAAGGCGGAAAGAGTTCATTTTGGCAACAGGGGAGAAGGTTTCAGTATAGTCAATGCCTTCAACTTGTGAAAAACCCTTAGCAACAAGACGAGCTTTATGTTTATCAGCTTTCCCATCTGGTCCATACTTGGTTCTGTAAACCCATTTGCATCTAACAAATTTTCGTCGCTTTAGTAGAGGAACAAGATCCCATGTATCGTTTTCCAATAATGAACGATCTTCTTCATTCATAGTTGCATCCCAATCTAGATGGCCTGAAGCTTCTGCAAAGGTGTCAGGATCATAATTCTCTGAGGCTTGAGCTAGTAAATAAGAGGCTCTATCGAACTGAGAACATGTACGTCGTTGATCTGTAGCATCACTAACAAGATCACCTGCTCCATCTCGAGTAGCACAAACCCATTTCGGAAGTGGAGGAGCTGAAGGAGGATCCTGAGAAGGTGGGGGAGGATTTTCATCCTCGCTTTTATCATCTGAAGAAGAAATATGTTCAAAAGTAGAAGAGATAGAGAGAGGTGGCACATTCACCGAACTAGGCTCGTAGGCTGATATATTTTCAACAAACTTTACATCTCTTCTAATGATAACATTTTTGGACTTAACTGGAATAAGCCTATATCCTTTGACATCTTCAGAATATCCAACAAAAATACATTTATGTTTCTCATCTGGAATATGGGCCCATGCTTCACTTCCAAAAACACAAAAGTGACTCACATCTGGTTTAATTGATCTCCATGCTTCTTCTGGAGTGATATTCTTTAAAACCTTAGTAGGAGTGCGATTTATTATGTAATTTGCACAGTTAATTACTTCTTCCCAATAATTAATACTAAGTCCTTTAGATTGAAGCATACAATTAGCCATTTCCTTTAAGGTGTGATTCTTCCTTTCAGCTAGACCATTTTGTTGTGGAGTATATGGAATAGTATGTTGCATTTCAATTCCATGCTCAGTGCAAAAGTTGATGAAGTTGTTTTTAACATATTCTCCGCCATTATCAGATCTTAGCTTAAGAATTTGATGTCCAGATTGT
>APFE031572500.1:0-10770 GCA_000404065.3 Pinus taeda | reverse complement strand
CACGGCGTGAGCCAACGCGGCCACTTCAGGCAATTTATTAATAAAAGAATGAAAATTTACATAAGCTTCTCTCGTGAAAAGTTAACCTACAAATGACCCTCCATGCGCTTTAAATAGAAATCATGGACCAATCGGGTGTTAAGCCACAGATCAAGTGTCGGTAATACCGAGGAGAGAATGAACCGTCAGATCACTACATATCATGACCATCAGACTGTAAGTTTCAAATGTACATAATAAAGAAACACACTTTACCTAACTTTATACTAGACCAAGTTATACTTAACTATTTCCTATGTGTCGGAATATCCTAACATTAGTGTTCCCCATTTGAACCTGTGCCATTCCACTAGTGGGTGATTGCGGTTGTGTCGTAGGTACAAGAGTTTGTTGCATTACAACCTGCGAAACTTGAGGTTGGCATACAATTTTTGACGCTTGTACTTGCGATACTGCCACAATAGCCGGCGTAGTGGGGATATTTGTCATAGGTAAACTTTGTTGTATTGAGCATACAACTCTTGGTTATTGAGGCAGGATTGGCACCCAACCGGTAGTCGTGATTCCAGCATAACCCAAATTTTGTTGTGAACTCATGCATGGTTGTCCCTCCTAGGAAGGCAATGAAAGGGTATATGGCCCTCCATACGACGGTAATCCAGTACTCAAAGGAATGATTTGCCTTTGGGGACTAGTTTGACCAAATTGACCTTGTGAAGGATCAATTTGTTGAGAATCAACGTAAGAGATTCCAGATATAATTCCGGACAAACAAACGGGAACAGTCCATACTGTCGAAACAGCCCCTGGATGGACTCCATCCAGTGATTGAAAGCTGGTTGGGACAGACGGCACACCGACGAACATTGTCAGAGTAGCAGAAGGAGCTTCTGTTTTTGCTGTGTCGGGTAACACAGTCCTTGATGTCGATGGTTGCTCAGACATATTAAGCCTATCCAAAAGATTCCTCAATGATTCTTTAGGAACTTCCGATGGTGGGTGAATATCTTCTGATGAAGAAGAATACAGGGCGATCCCAACTCCAAGTTGCGTTGGAGTGCTAGATGAAGGATCTTCCACAATCTCTTCTATGGCAATCAATCCAGGATGAAGAGGTAGACCGTCAGGTCCGTAAAATATTTCTGGTGCCGAAGAAGATGTAATTTCTGCAGCAACAGACGATTGGGGAGTAACACCTTCTGAGTCAGTTGTAGACGGAGCCGGTTCATGAATAGAAGTGTTAACCATCACACTAGGGTCAACTGTAATGTCCTCTTGTTGTTGTGGAATTCCTTCTGTTGAGGCAGGGATACCAGAAATGTTCGGAGGAACCGGAGTCTCTCAGGATGTTGGAGTGCTTGCTCCAACCAACTTAGGGGACTTTGATCTGGTCAAACGAGTTCGCTTCGTCCGGAATGGTTTCGCTTCCAGAGTCAATAACGGTTGACTCGTAAGTCTCCGTGAACGACAGGGTTTTGATTAACTTTCTTCCACGATTGCGGATTACTTGATCAACTCAAAATAAAAGGGAAAAATGTTTTTTCGAATTAAATGAATTTTAGACGCTTTGACACAACTTGTTTTTTCAATTTTAAAGAGTTGAGAAAAAACAAAAGGATGACTCTAGTCGCCTTCGATTTTTATTGAGCCTGGAGTGACAAGTCTAGGACCTTTTCCTTTAAGGAGTCTAAAAAGGAGAAAAATGGACTTCTCTGGAGATCTAGGCAAAGGGGATTACCAAACCAATCGCAAAACTGCAGAATACTTTTTACGGTACGAAAATCAATCTTCCCAAATTCTGTGTTCAGTGCATTCTGATCGATAGGGCGGAAGACACGACTTCCTAAGAATAAAGGATGTAGCCTATTGTGGTCTCCCAAAATATACTCGAAGGTACATGGGAGCACAAGTCCGCACTGGCACTTGTCATCTCAGAGTGGAGGAATCACCCAAAAACCAATGAAAACAAAAGTTACCAGGTTTTACGATGCTGGAATAAGTCTCTAGCCTAGACCTCTAGATGTTGTGCGTTACGTTCCAAAGCGTTGTTAGATTCATTAAATTTATTTTAAGTTGATCTTGCTTAAAAATTTGCCTTTCAGGTTCACTGCGTGATGTGTATATAATTCCTAAAATGCAGTCTAAGATGATAAACAAACATTTAATCTTCTTTTGGCAATGAAAATCCTAGCTACTAAGGAAAGAAAGTTAATAATCTTTCAGCAAAGAGCACAGAGCACACGCTAAATGCACTGTCCTAAATCAAACCAAGCAGTCAAAATACAAATGCACATGCATGTATTTTTTTTCGGCCTTCTTAATGTATGAATGATGATAAGAAAGCTATGTGCAAATCTGAATTACTTTTAAAGCGACAGTACTCAACAAATTTCTTTTCAAAATGAACTGAAGGTAAGAGAGACACTTTGCGATTTCGAAATGAAAATTTCTTTTCAACACTTTAAAAACTGTTAATTCAAATCATATGCAATAGTAACTATATAACCGACTATCAAGAACAATGGGGTTGTCTCCTAAAACTGAAAACAACAGCTACGACACTTTCAAATCCAGAAACGACAGTTCGACTATGCTACTTTTTTGCAAAAGAGAACTGAAAATGACGCACAATACATAAAAACACTTACAGTTCTTTGCACCAAGGAGGCGGAATAATGCAACAAAAGGGGGCTTTCACAGATACACACTAACTACAGACATCAAAACTCTTGAATAGGACTAAAAACAGTGAGGAAAATACCACAGTCTGAAGGTTAAGTTAACCTTCCTTGACCATCGCACCTGTCACACTGTGAATTCAGTATGCAGCGCACCTACTGCACTCGGGAAGTGCGATGCATATAGTCTGCCTTGAAGGCAGGGTGCGATGGTACTAGTGTGAGACTTTAAACAAGTTTTCACTCATATTTTGCAATTCAATGTAGGGATTTAGGCTGAGTAAGTAATGTTCAGTATATGTAAAACATAGGGGTGATCTAAAGAGGTTACTAGAGCCACCACTTAGGGCAATTAGACTGTTTGCAGATTGATTTTTTAATTCATAAACAAAACCTAGAGATAGACTGAAGTAGCATTGATCTACTTTGCATTTGTATAACAAATGCAGTTCGAAGGCTAGCTGGCTTGGCTTCAGGCTCCGTCTGTAAGTTTATAAAAGAAACAAAGATAGATTAGGCTAACAACAATCTTAGGTTTCTCCTCTCAGTGGACGTCCGCCCATTGTTACTGGGAATAGTGTCCACTCGGATGCCTGCATTCCCAACTTAAGACTGTTAGCTATCTAAGAAACAAAACAAGTTAAAGTCACTTCGTTTCCTTTATGAAACTAGACAAGAGGAGAACCAAGAAAACCAACCCTAGTATTGCCCGGCTTGATTTCCTCTCCTTCTTGATTAGAGCTTTGCCGCTCTCTTCTTCGTCTGGCCCAGTCTTCAAAGAGCACCTGCGGATCACAGCAATCATTACTACTAACGAAGAACACCAGATCTTATTCATTAAATAACACAGACAGATGTATGTTTAACCATACAAATGCATATATAAACAAGTACACAAGAATATGGAGGAAAACTTGAATAGCTTTATTAAGATGAAAAGTAGCAAGAGGATTACAACCATATGTTCTGACCTAGCATCATCCTCTAGCTAGAAATCCCTTCTTCACCCCAAGTAAAGCTTAGATCACCCAACACTATGAATGTACACCAGAAAACCAACAACACTTCTCTATAAGATACAAAATTCCAACCTTTGGATCTCTGTGATCAGGGATCCATATATAGATGATTATAGGGAGCTGAGTCATCTTCTAGGACCTTGATTAGTGTCCTCTCTCTGATAGTTCATGCTTCCACTTGGAGAATGATGATCTCTTACTCATCCCTGGTCGAAACAGAGAGGCAAGTGTAGAGGGGAAGCTTCTGGAAGATTCCATGATCTTCCACCTCGCATTTTGTCCCTGCCATTTGTCCATTCCTGACCATCGCACACTACAGAGAAGCCATTCAGTATGCATCACACCTTGTACACTGGGAAGGTGATATGCATCACACCCTCTGCACTGGTTTTTCAGTATGGTCCAGTTTTGACCATTTATGAGCAGTTTTTAGTGGAGAACTTCTGGGAGATGATGTGATCAGCTGACCTTGTTCGTTTAGGCAGTGAAGCAACACTTTTAGGGACTTAGGAGCCCTCAATTTATGGACATTTATGATTGGCGTTGAAGTGTCCAAAAATGTCTATAACAACTAGGGACTGAGGTTTATAATCTAGAAGATGGATACAAGGCCTCTTCGAGATCTATCAGAATTAGTTTATATGGAGAACAATGAAAATGATGAAGTTTGGATAAAAGCTCAACCTCAACTAGGAATTAGTTGTTTGTATTAGGTATGAAAGATCCACCTTCTAAATCTCTAACACTCTCCATTTCAAAACAACGACACTACTCAAGAGTTTTTCATATGCCTTTGTAATTAGAATTATCTACTCTCTCGATTGTCAACATCTCTCATCGATGATGCCAAATTTTTCTTATGTAATGATGTATACCTTAACGCTGATGTTGTCTCCTGAGGACTTTCAATTGAACTTCCTTTTGAGTTAGAAATCTTTATTTTGAATTCCTCGGAATGGAAAAGGTTATGGAACCCCTGTTTAGATGACCTTATATCCAAATAAATAAATAAATACCTCTATCCCTTATTTGCAATGTCACTTTGTGAGAAAGCCATCCTAGTTTATAATCAAATCCTTATAGAAATATCTCATGTTTTTGTTTGGCTAAATGATTATTTTCGAGAGTATTCATTACTTCCCTTATTTTATTAGGAATAAAACATTATTAAAAAAGCTTTGTTTGTTGCATGTTTAAAATTGATTTGATGATGCTTTTATATAGGCTGTGGACCTTCGTTTACTTACATGTACCATGCAATGGATTCCTGCACCATTTTATGGTTTCCTACACTCTGAAGGATTCTTGAACTACACTCATGTTCCTACACTAGAGGACATGTCCAGCTAGGTTATACTACTCCAAGATGATTTTCCAGGATTAGAACAAGTTAAAATCATGTTTGCCTCCAAATATAGAAGGGAATTCGCTGTTGTAGCATCAGATACCATTCTCCGTGGATGACATCTCAAAGTCAATGCAAGAGATAGATTTGATGACTTGCAGCTATTTCTAGACTAAGAGCTCCTCAATCCATTGTAATTATTGTATGGTGGAGGTCTTAGACATGTACTTTTATGGAATATGCACATTCTGTAGTCTCATCCCCAACAACGTTATCCTCAAGATCCAGAGGACAGATCTAATATTAATGTTCATCTTCTTTGTATTGGTGATTTTGATGCCACTAGTGTTTTATTTGGTATTTTTGTACATTAAGAGAGAATTTAGATGACGCAAAACGATGAAAGATAGACCCAGATGGTATCCGATTGTGGGTTCACTATTTGTGTTTTTGGGGAATCGAAGCAGGCAATTAGAATGATATGCCTACATTCTTTCAAAATCCGCCACACAGATCATCATGTTGGAGCGACTCGAATGCGTTTGAATAATTGTGATGGTGAATCCCTTGAATGTAGAGCACATGATATTGATATTCGGAAGCCTTTTATAAAAGTCATTCCTCCGAGTGATACATGTGTGAGAAGTTCATCATCACACAAAGAAGAAGATAGCAGTCAAATCGCACTTTCTAGGAAAAGAGGAACAATTCAGTTATTTCGACATTTAGTTGCAAAACTAATTTTATTCATTGCAAATTGTTGAGATCGATGATCTACCCTCCTATATTATAATTGGATGATTTAGAAGCCCAAATTGTAATTCGATGCCTATATATAATCTTAGAAATTTCCTAGAGCAAAGAATTAGTCAGCTAAATAATCCTTCTTTTTGATATTATGTCGGCACTTCTTGGTTTCTAGGTCTGATTTCCCTTCTCTTTGCTCATACTTAGAATTTTCTTTCGCATTTTTAAATAGTATAGGATTGCCTTTTATTTCCTGCATGATTTTAATTATTTGGATTGGTGTTTCTCAAATTCTCTTTTAGTGCAGGATTTCATTTGTTGTCGAGATTAATGTGCAAGATAGACTAGAATTTGTTTTGCAGGTTGTGAGGGGCTCTCTTTGGCATTTCCAATGCTGCTTCTCGAAGTTCACGAACTATCCAGATTGAAAATTAAATATTGGTACATTTATAGACCCTATACTACACCCACCATTTTGGTGTCTTTGTCGTGGAGGCACTTATGGGATTGAACTTGGTGACCTGTTGCATTTATTTTTTCCTTCACCTAGTTTCTCTTGCAATTTTATGTTCTTTGAATGTATTTCTTTCCTCCGTTGTTGGTTTAAGGTTTGTCATTTTCTTTAATGTGTAAGAAATTCCCACCCTATATATATATATATATATATATAATATAATTCTAGTATATATACTATTCATTTGGTAATGAATGTACCAGTGCTGTGTTAAACATGAAAATGGTATTTTGAGGAATCATTCAAATGAGGAGTTTTTATGTTGCTACAAAGACATACAACTCATACAATGAAGAATTAACAAGTGAAAATGTTGATATTTTGATTGAACATAAGAATGATACTATTAAATATTTGATTTAAAAATTGGATGATTTGCAGGAAGAGTAGAAGAAGGATGATAACTAACTGCTGATCTTTTGTGCCAACTGTAGAAAGAGATACTTCCTTGGAAAGTGTCCACTTAATAGCTTGAAAGTTTGCAAAACATTTGAAGAGGACCATTCAACAGAACATTTCTCATCACTACCAAGATTATTAAAGGCACTTGGGAAATCAAGTAAGGAATCAAATCAACTACCAGGTATAACTCAATACCCATCACCATTTGATACTTGGAATAATGCTTATTTTCCTGAACAGGTTCCTCAACATGTTTATAATCCTGAAATTTCATGGCAGACTTTTAATCCTCCACCAATTGAATATCCTACTTCATGACCACAGTGGCCCTCTTCTTGGCCCTTATCCTCAAGCCAAATATCTCCATGGCCTCAAGGATGGTTTGGATCCTTCTCTTTAGGGAAATCTCCCATGCAAATTCAAACATATAAGCACCAACAACAGCCACAATTTCTTTCCAATGCACCATCAAGTCATGCTCCTCCATGTCTCCAGCTACATGTGCAACCTTTGCCTAAACTTAATCCATATCCTAACCCAAACACTAATCCATACCCTTACCCTAGTACTAATCCAAACCCTAGTCCATACTCTCATCCACACTCTAACCCTATTCCATACCCTCATCCATACCCTAGTCCATACCCTAATCCATACCCTAGACCTAACCCTAATCCATACCCTAGACCTAACCATAGTATTAATCCAAAATCGAGATCTAACCCTAACTGCAAACCAAATCCAAATCATAGTCCAAGCCTTAACCAAAACCCTAGCCCAAACCATCTTCTAAACTCTAATCTAAACCATCAAGTTGTAAAACATTTTGGAACACCTATTCTTCCTGCTATTGAGAAAAATGTCACATCTTCCATGTTGGGAAAGGGAATGAATTTGGAAACTTCCCCAATTATCGCAAAACATTTATTGAAGGAAGTTATAATTCAAAGACCACGAGAGGAGCAATATTTCATTGGAACTTGTTCTCAAAATGTTGTTAAAGCTCAAAACCATGGAATCTGTCTCAACCATTCTTGTCAAATTGAAAATCAAATATTTGAGCCTGAAATTGAGGGATTTATCTTTTTTCTTTCGCTATATTCTTTGTGCCTCTAGAAGAGTGACTATCAAACTATGGAAGACTTGCATCAGTTGGAGAATCATGAAGATGTGGATTCCATTGAATCCTGGTTTTGAGCAGTCATCAGCCCACCTTATTTCATCATCATTCGGAAACTGTTGATACCATATCAATTGAAGCAACTCATTTCTCATGCTTTGGTATGTCTTGAAGTCTATTCTTTAAAACTAAGTGTGAGTATAATCAACATTTTGTTACGCACATGGCTTCATTGGAAGTACGCCTAAACTTAAAGGTGATATTTCTCTCTTTGAAAATAAGGTAGGGTAATATGAGAGTAATGAATAAAGATGTATAACAACACGCTTGAACTTATGATTCCCTAAAAGTACAACTTTGGGAATTTATATTATTATGCAATCTCATGGTAAGACTTGTCATAAGAACTTCACGCTTAATACCTCATATTTTATAAAGTGACTTTGATTATTGATCAATATGTCAGCAAAGGGTATTTTTATAAGGTACATGTAATAATTTTTCCTATTCTAACAAACTATTATCTAGAAAATATTTTCAACTCCCTCTTCAAAGGAATCAATGAAAAAACCTCCTATGGTGGACCACTCCTACAAAACTCTAATAAGCTTTCATAAAGAACCCTCACATTATGAACTCAAGGAATCTTTTTGGTCATTATCCGAGATGTTTTTTAGATAAGTTCTTAAGGTATCATGACCAATCAGTAAATAATAGTAATTAAAAACTTCTGACACCATCCTACACTCTTAAGTAGTAGATTTGCTTCCCCACCTATTAAGTAACCTATGTAAGGTTAATTATAATCAGTGTCTTGTTCTAGAAACATAAACAAATTAATTGAGAGATAGGAGGTCTCATTGGAAGCCGACCTACTATGATTATGGGTCCTAAGGAGAATGACATTATTGCTACTCGTCACCAAGCTAGGTTAATGGATTTCAGTTGAAAACCTCGAAGACAAGAGGTCTCATCACAAGCCGGCTTGTTCATTCTTGTTAGTTCTTGTGAATGGCACTTTCGTTAGCTAGTTACCAAGCCAAGACAATGAACTTCAATTAATTTCTAAAAAAGAGAAAAAGTAAATGTTCTTAAATGACTCTGAATCTATATCTAATAGGTGGGACAAAAGCATTTCATGAGATTAAAAGGTATCCCTGTCAAGGCTATCGACGCCTACTAGCAACAAGGCCATGCCTGTTGTATTAAAGTTAATTATGCATTATAATTTACTTGGTTATTTTTGCCTTTCCATAAAATCATTATCAATCTCTTTAAGAATGGCTTTAAAATCCTTATGGCGTTATGGGTTGGAGTTCTATCTTTTTTGGAATGATTTTGATAGACATGGAACACTTAGTGCAAGTAATTCACTGTGCTCGGGCAAGAGGAGATTCAACTATACGCAGATAATGGTAAAATGGTAACTATTGGAAGGCATTACTATGTTTACTTTTAACACCCTAGCTTTTAAATCATGTCATTCATGTTTATAATGAGGTTGTTTAAGAGAAACTTATGATTAGGGATGCCTCCAAGATATATTTGAAAATTTTAAAAGCTGGCTATTTTATTCGAGTAATAACACCATCTTTGCAGCTTAGTATTTCTATGGCAGCCTTTGTGTTAGATCTTCTTGAAATCAGTCTAAACAAATAAAGAGTTGAGTAGACTCTTTGTTTTTAGAGAAAGCTTTATCTAGTGCGGAAAATGCAAACACACAGAATTGCGGGAACATCGTTTTGAATACCTACAAATGCTTCTAATTTTGTTTCTTGCAAGGGAGTGATAGTACCAGATTTCCTTGCATGAGGACATGCAAGATGGTTAGCATGGGGGGTGTTGGACCTCCATTTTGTCTTATTTTTATTCGAAATTTCTCATGATGTTGTTTGGCTAAATGAGTATTTTGGAGAGTATTCGTTACTTCCCTTGTTTTATCATGATTAAAAAATTATTAACAAAGGTTTTTCTGTTACAGCTTTAAAATTGATGTGATCATTATTTTATACAAGTTGTGGAACTGTATTTACCTGTACCATGCAACGAATTCCTACACCATTTTATGGTTGCCTGCACTTTGAACAATTCCTAGACTACACTCACGTTCTTACACTAGAGGATCTGTACAATTATGATATGTTGCTCCAATATGATTTGCCAGAATTAGAATAAGTTAAAAGAATGTCTGCCTCCAAATATAAAAGAGAATTAGGTACTAAAGCATCAGATACCATTCTCCATGGATGACATCTCAAAGTCAATGCCAGAGACAGATAAGATGACTTGCGACTATTGCTAGACTAAGAGCTCCTAGATCCATTGTAATTATCGTACGGTGGAGGTCTTACACCTGTAATTTTCCATCATATGTGCATTCTATTGTCTCATCCCCAAGAGCGTTATCCTCAAGATCGAGAGGACGAACCTAATATTAATGTTCTTCTTTTTTGTATTGGCGCTTTTGATGACACTGGTGTTTTATCTCGTATTTCTGTACATTAAGCGAGAATTTAGATCATGCAGAACGGTGAAAGACGAACCCAGATGGTATCCACTTGTGGGTTCGTTTTTTGCATTTTGGGGGAATCGAAGCAGGAAGTTAGGATGGTACGCACAAATGCTTTCAGAATCCCCACGCAGACCATCGTGGGGGAGTGACTCAGATGCATTCGAATAGTTGTGATGGCAAATCGTGTGAATATAGAGCACATGATATTGATATTCCGAAGTCTATGATAAAATTCGTCCCTCAGAGTGATACACGTGTGAGAAGTTCATCATCATGCAAAGAAGAATAGAGCAGTGAAATTGCACTCTCTAGCAATATCACCATTCCAAGAAAAGAGGAACAATTCACTTATTGGGACGTTTAGTTGCAAACTAATTTTATTTTTGTTGAGATTAATCATTTGCCCTCCTATATTTCAATGGGCTCATTTAGA
>APFE031572493.1:30341-50934 GCA_000404065.3 Pinus taeda | reverse complement strand
TCAAGTTGTTCAGTTGGGTCACAAGTTGTATTAAGAACAAGAGCTTTCCAAGGAGAAGACTCACCCTTTCTTCATTGGACCTTGAGTTCCACCCGAGGGAGGTATCATAAAATTTAGTGGAAGGATTGTGGGGAATATTGTGGTACTTTCAGTTGATTTTTCCTTAGCTAGTTCATATTCTAAAGGGGACGCACAAGCCAAACCATACCACTTAACATAACGAGTTCTTAGGGGTATTTTGGCCGGAGAAATTTGGAATGATTTCACCAAGGGAAGACCAGAATTTGAGGGGAGTTTTTTAGCTGGGAATTTCTACTTTGGGGGAGGCCGAATTTGTTCTTTCTAGGGCAACGTTGGGGCCACTGGAAAAAATTTTGCAGAGCTGGTGTCAACCCTATTGTGCTGGATTTTGGGGTGGAAACTCTTTCTCTCTTCCAGGCATAATTTATGGAGCACTTTTCCAGTAGATTGAGGAGAGATAAGGCCACATTCAACAACAAACGACTTGGGGGACACAAGTTTTTGGCCAGGAGGGTGTAGCACAAAATTTGGGTAATTCCGGGAGGTCAGAATTAGCCCAATTACTTTTTGGGTTTTGTTGAGCTAGACTTCATAAACACACTCCTATTTTGGCAGAAGTTTTGGAGTTGTTTTGGGCCCTCAAAATCTAGTTTCCAACATCAGTAGTGTAGAAATTTTTGGGTGCAACATACAACCTAGTTGAGCCAATTTCGTGGGGAATATCCATCTATCTCCACCTGGCTATTTGATTTCTTTTATAGCAAGCCCAAAAATTTGTACTTGTTTTATAGGTTGTGGCTAGTGCATGTCTTTGATAATTCACTTAATATTTTCGTTAGGAATATTACAAATAATATCACAAATGAGGGAGTTTACAAGTAGTTCTTGTCGAAAAAGAGTCCTCACACAAGGCTCATCATGGGATGATTTCAATATATCAAATACTTCATATTATGATACAGAGTCAAATGATTAGTCTATCTGGTCCTCTATAAAAAAATCTTCTTGAATGCGTGAGGAAGTAGCAGTTTGCCTCACAATCTTCAGCTTTTCCCTTAGTGAGAGATATTGCAGTAATTTTTCCATGACCAAGTAATTAGTAATGTTAACAAACCATGGAGAATTAATATATATTTCAAATAAATGTTAATTTAGAAAATATTTTGTACTGAAACAACTTCACCTTCTTTAGTAAGTCTATAAAGAAAATTTGTGACCAAATTTTCTTTTCTAGGTTTATCTAAGATGGTGATGTTAAATTATTATAGTAGCAAAATCCACCTAGTTATCCTACAATTCATGATTGATTTATTCATAAGATATATAAGATAAAAATGATTAGTGTAAATGAAAATCTCATAACTAGTTTTTTTTTGTCAGTCAGAGTAGAAACCTTATATTACGACAGAACAATAATTTACATCATAGTTTGTTGGTCTGCCAGACTGGAAACTAGACCAGCTGCAATAAAATATAGCAAAGCTCCAGAACTTAGATAGATTCGCCAAAAAGTTTTTTTTTGTCTATGGAATATCATAGGAATAAGTACAAAATTATATTTTCTATTGCTACTTCTCCATTTACGACTTATTGGAGGTTTGTTTGAATCTCTAACATTCCTCCTATAGACCTAACTATTGTTCTATCACTATGATTTGGCTCCTCCGCCACACGTGATCCAGAAGCAAGTGTAGTCATCTTTGCTGAAGTTGCTGAGGAAATCGTCCCCACTCTCAGCGTCACCGGTTACTTGCCACTGACTCCAGTTACCTCTCTGAACCTATATTTCTTTAATCTGGCCAGATCTCCTTATCCCCACCCAAGCATAATATCCAGGTTATGGATATATTTTAGATAAATTGAAAACATTTTATTCATATCTCTAATGCGATCATTTTGTAAGACTTCTATGTTCACCACCCTTTAGAGCGTCTCCTCTACCACCCATATTTGTTGTTCAATTGCCTTCAATTGCAACTGGTGCTCCATTTGATGTCAGATTCTCTCTTCCATTGCTTTTGTCTGCAACTTTCCAACTAAATTTTTATGTTCCATTCCACCTCTAAAATTATCTGATAGACCATATGTCTCATTCAAGATTCCCCATATCTATGATCCATTCCACCTCTTCTTTGACTTTATCGTTCGAGATGTTTCTTCGTGGAAACCTCACTTCATTTTCCCAAGTTTCAACGATTTCTTTGCCTCTCTCTCAGATGATCGCGTGATAATTGAGTGGTGCCTCCTTCACCACCTCCTCCATTCTGGTTCTCTTACCAGTCATGGAGCTTTGATCCTCTGGTCTTAGCCTCCCCCTCGGCCTAAAATACTCATTCCTTTCCATAACTGTTTTGGGGGTAGTAATTCTCTTATGAACATGGTTTTTCTCGCTATAGTTCCTAGGATTTGTATCGCCCGACCTTATCACTATGCACGCTATGTACCTCCCTTCCTTTACATATAAAGGAAAAATCCAGAGCCACGTATTCTGCCTCGTTCTTCGTTCACCTTCCTTATCAATTTTTGACAACTTCCGCTTACCAATATGGTACTAATACATTCGTGCAAGGACAAGACCATCTTCCTTCTCATTCGCCTTTGCATATGGTCTGTACAAGGCCATTATAGCCATAAATATATTCCAATACTACTCCACATTGTGTATTGTCCTTCCCCTCTCCTTAGACCATCCTTTCCCATTAATGCAACTTCCCGAAGAACAATTAAACAAGCCGGGGTTCCACTCCTTCCCATCATCTACCGTCATGTACATCATGTTTTGATGACATGTACCTCCTTGATCTTCTCTAATACCCACTACTTGTCTCTTCATGATAATTAGTAAACATTACATTCACCAGGTGGGTTACTTCTCTCCTCTTGGCCCACCCTATATCAATCACTTCACCCTTTTGACATGGATTGATCTTAATTCACCAGTACTCGAAAATATTCCTTTCGCTGTACGTCCACCATGTCCTCCAAAACCATTTCAATGATCACCCCAATACTCTTGACCCCTCCGTTTTCCACTTTTTCCACCAATGCATTGGTCGAGCGTCAAGCCAAGGAAAACTCCACCATTTTTAACTCATCCCGGTGGTCCTTAATCCTTTGGATTATCTTGGTGAGTCACCAATTATTTGTGACCTTATTCCTCTGAGTGCCACATTGCATTCTATGTGCCACTTGGATGGCTAATACGAAGTGTCCCTCTACTATTACATTCACCTTTCTTACCCTCCTCATCATTTCCAGTCCTTGTTGTAAGGCTTGGAGCTCCGTTGCATTATTTGTGGCTTATCCCATATTGATGAAGTATAAAATTTGAATTTTACCTATCCAACCCCTAATTATTCCTTCGACTCCATCATTGCTTGGATTTCCTTTGGATGCTCTGTCAAAATTCAATTTCTAGAAACCCTCTAGAGGAGTCGGCCACACTATAGTGCTTGTCCTTATGTGGGTTTCTCTGGGTTTGAGGATCCCATCCCCCATGTATTCAAGGTCAAAAAAAGTTAAAATTATTACTTCCTAAGTAGATGGTTTTTCCTCTGAGGTTCAAATTCTTTTATTTTTTATGGTTTCCTTATGCTGACGACAAATTTCTTCCATTATGTTTGCAACAAGGAACTTTTTATCACAAAAATTTGACGATTGCATTTCTTCCATATTGACCAGAGGATAAATCCCAGAACCAAGTTCGAGGTCATGTTCACCACTTCATTCTTGGTGTATTATGACTCCATATTTTAATTTTCTTCTATACATTCCTTATTTATGTCAGTTTGTTTAAAGATGATAGTCAACCAGTCCCATAGAGATTTTGTGTATCTACAAGTATTCAGTAGGTGGTTAATAATTTATTCTTCCCACTCACACATATAACACCATGAAGGACTGATCATCCCTCTCTTAAAAATATTCTCCCAAGTTAGCACCTTTATTTGTAAAATTAACAACAACAAAAAATTTATTTGGCCAGTGGGAGGTCACCCATATTTTACTCCAAGCTAGGTCATGGACTTTGAGATGTTCATTTCAAAGGTAACCCTTGAGGTTTAAATCCACCCCCCCCACCCCAACTTTTTAAGCCCAACAGAGTTGGTCCCGGTCCTTTTTTGCTAGGATTTTTATTTTATTCAGTTCCTCTGTAATTTCTTGAATGTCTAGGTCTCCTAGATTTACCTGGTGGAGGATGTATAAGTTCCAAGATCTCCACTTGTTGTTTTCTAGTCCTTGAGCCCAAAATTGGTGGACTTCCCTGTACCCATGTCTCGTCGTGGTATCCTAAAGACTCAGCCATTCTGGTTTGTTTCATTTCAGTTTTGTTGCTAGGAATCATCACACACCTCACAATTAACACATATATTAACTATATTAAAAAGTTTAAATCATATTAATATTTCATTTTATCTTATTTTGTCTATTGCGATTTTTATTTTTTACATTAATTCTTTCATGCTCTATGATGTTAGATTTATCACGGAGATCAAATGTATATTCTACACGTCATTCAATAACTTATTTAGTTGCGTAGAGAGAGGCACTCTACAACCTAGCATGGAGATATGTTGTTAGTTAATGGAGATATGGAGATTGTTATTTTGATATTTAAAAATAACAAAATAATACTTAAAAAAACAAATTAAAAATAGTAATAGCAAAAAAATTAATGTTGGCCATAAACAAAATACTTCAATTTCACTTTAATTTTAGATGAACTTTACAAAGAGAGATAAAGTAATTGAAGGTACAAAAATTCTTTACCTTTTAGTATGGGGCATACATGTAATTCCTTCACTACTAAATATGAAGTTGACATAAAATAATACTATTGATATTACATAATGTGTAATTGATTCTATGTTTAATTTATATGTATTATTTAAAACAAAAAAATTTAAAAATAAAAAATATTTTACTATTAGCCATAAGTAAAATATTTCAATGTCCATATTAAAAGTATTGCAAGATAACCTAGTCATTCAAATTAGAAATTATGTTCTGCAAAAAATTGCATAAAAAATTATAACCTACATTAGTCAATGCTAAATTAATAATAATAGTCAAAAGGAAAATTGAATCTCATAGGCTTGCTTTGGAAGGAACTAATAATTGAGAAGTGAATTTAGATGGATGGGGCCAAGCTCTGTTTAAATCCCTCAACAGTCATTCTCCTCTCAATGATAGGTAGGGAATTTCATGGCCTGTCATGGCCTTTGTTTTCCTCCCATTTCATGGAAATTGCGAGCCCAAGTAGCATGAGAATGTGTCTATGATGCTTCAATTGACTTTGTATCTTAGGAACAAACTCCAAGTTGAGGAAATTTATACTTTTTCGACTACCAATTTTGTCCAATTACATTTTTTTATGAGCTAGATATGTAATTCATTCACTACTAAATATGAAGTTGACATAAAATAATACTATTGATATTACGTGATGTGTAATTGATTCTATGTTCAGTTTATATCTAATATTTAAAACAAAAATATATTAAAAAGAAAAAATATTTTACTGTCGGTCATAAGTAAAATATTTCAATGTCCATAATAAACAAGTGTTACAAGGAAAATTATTCATTCAAGTTAGAAATTATGTTCTGTGAAAAATTGGATAAAAAATTATGACCTACATCTCTTCTATTGTCATTATCAGGGACTTTCTCATATCAATTCACTATCTCCTCTCTGGATCCCATCGTAAGAGAAACCTTCTTATGCTTGTCATTAGCAGAATCAACTCCGTATTGAAATTTATCTCGTACAAGGCCTTTTTCCATATCCTTCATGGACAGAACAAAGAGGCAGATGTTCAAGACAATTTAGCTTACCATCTGGAAAAAGGGAAATGTGAGAACAGTGGTGCCATATGCTAGAGGTTAATTCCATGGAAAACTTATATAACTTCTATATCCTCTCCCTCTTAAATAGAATGGAAGAAGTGAATTCAACGTGGAACAAAGTGGATAAGTCTCAAAGCATAAAGGATGATGTCACCTCCTTCAAGAAGAATTTGAAAATGGGAAATTAAGAGCATATGTCAAGGATAAATAGGTGACATGCTTAGTATGAAAGTTTGCAAGTAGTGGCAGGCTGCATAAATCGCTTCTCTAATGTTATTTATGTCCAACATCCATTGAAGATTGGCATAGGACTCTTCTGTTCTTTGACATTCATCCTTGTACTTAGTAAGATTATATGTTTTTGGGATAATCCTATCTTGACGTTATTTATATCCAACATGCATCAAAGATTGGCATATGACTCTTCCATTCCTTAACATCCATCACTGTCCTTGGTAATATGGAATATTTTTGGGATAATCCTATGGTCTTAGATACAACGCCATCTCCTATTACATGGGAGAATTTGGTCTTTAATACTGCATTCATGGAGGTTGACCTTAGTTTCATGATGCATGCTCAAGAGAACCTCAGCATAAATTAGAGTGTAGGAGGACAAACAAGTCAGTGTTATTTGAGGAAGGATGGGACCAAGCTCTATTTGAAATCCATCAGCAGTCGTTCTCCACATGATGGTAGGCGAGACATTTCATGGCCTATCACATCCTTTGTTTTCCTCCCATTTCCTTTAAATTATGAGCCCAAGTTGCATGAAATCATGCCTATGTTGCTTCAATTGACTCTATATCTTAGGTAAAAACTCTGAGTTGTAGACATTGATACTTTTTTTACTACCAATTTCGTCCGATTACCATTTAATATGCAGTAGGTATGTAATTCCTTCACTATTTAATATGGAGCTAACATAAAATAATATTATTGATATTACAGGGTGTGTAATTGATTCTCTATTCAGTTTATACGTAAATTTAAAACAAAAAATATTTAAAAGAAAAAATATTTTACTGTAAGCCATAAGTAAAATATTTCAATGTCGATATTAAACAAGTGTTGCGAGACAACTTAGTCATTCAAATTAGAAATTAGTTTTTGCAAAAAATTGCATAAAAATTATAATCTACATTGGTCAATGCTAAATTAATAATAATAGTCAAAAGGAAAATTGAATTCTATAGGCTTTTTTTGGAAGGAACTAATCAATTGAGAAGTGAAGTTAGATGGTGTAACACCCTCCTCCCACATATGCCCAAGCAACTAGCCAGTCGGGTTAAACATGTTATGAGAGGCCACTATGCTATGATTTGGCCTCCTAAGTCACATTAAGGACGTGGAACTAACAGAAACACACCATACATACATTCAACATTAGCACTAGGACTCTCAGGAACCAATCCAGCCTTTATGCCAACTAGCCCTTGGGTCCCACTAAGATATTGGACCACTTGACCTCTGAACACTCTCATGATATGGGCATGCTAGCATCCAGGGACCTCTGGACGCTCTCACAATCCTACAGGCCAGCGTCTAGGGACTATTTTGATCATTTATGTGCCAGCGTCCTCAGAATTTAAGCCACATTTTCAGGCCCATAGCCCAGGTCACTGTCAAAAATTGACTGACACCTTCAAAACAATAAGATAACATGGAAATAACAATACTAATGCAAATACTTGAATAAGACCTTGATTTGAACCCTACTAGCTATGACAAGCATTTCGTCAAACATATGACGAATATGTAAACTACAAGTGTAAATAACAGATTTGAGCATAAGGGTCTCATACTTACCTAAGAATCACTAAGAAACATTGATGTGTCAACACATCAACTACCATTTCATCCATAGGTCATAGATACATTTCTCATTCATATACAAGTAAAAACATCATGAGAGCCATACATAACTACTGCCATAAAACATATATATAACTAACATAATAGCAATAGAAATACCAATGAAATCACAACCATATGATCCACATATAAATTAGTATAATACTCATAGAAATACAAGGAGAAATAACCTCTTATTAATGATTCAAAATCCAAACCCGGGATGGGACTTCCCCATTCCACCCAACCATAGAATGGTTGAGCCAAATATCTCTTCAACTATTCACCCCCATGCCATATTCCTAGCATGAATGTGGGATCTCATAGAACACATCAATCCAAAACCATCCAAGGCTTCCAAAGGCCATCCACCTCAACCCATGAAAAATGATTCCACCTCATGATCGGACATCACAAAACCATCAACAAATTGGTTTCCATCCAAGCCTTACAAGGCTTCCAGAGCGTTTGTTCCAACCAAGGCTTCAAAGACTAGTAACTCAACCCACAACTATCGTCATGCTTCCAAAGAGTTTGTCCAACCAAGGCTTCCAAGACTAGTAACTCAACTCACCAAGGGCTTCCAGAGCATTTGTCCAACCAAGCCTTCCAGGACTAGTAACTCTACCCAAGATGTCACAGGGCTTCCAGAGCGTTTGTCCAACTAGGGCTTCCAGGAACTAATAACTCAACCCAAGCTATGGAAACATGAAAAGGAAATAAACCCATAATCTCCATGGCTATCCAGGAATGGAAAGGCTAGGCAATCCATTTTCAAACCAGGAAATCCTCCATGCCAGTGACAGATCATGACCAATAAACCACATGCATATTCCATGCATGCCAAAACTAGTGAGGAAAACATACATCCACCTGCAAGAAAATCCCACTATAGATGCTAATTCCTGATGTCTTCTTTTGTTTTCCTTCTCTTCCTTTGCCTTATTGCTCCAAAATCCAAGTATGCCACACCCTCCAAGAGTGCTACAGGAAAACTCTAAGTATCCAAGAGCATGAGGGAGAGAGAGAATAATGAGAGAGCTCCAACATTGAATTGACAAAAGGTTACCAACTGATCTTTAGACGCCTTTTTATGAGCAAGGCCTCTGTTTTTTTCATTTTCCATTATTTTCCTTCAATTTCCTCCTCACATGCAACTTGTGACCTTTCACCTCCCTTTTCTCCTAATTTTCGTTATTTTCATAATTAAATGTGCCAAAAATACCATTTTTCCTTTCCAAAGCCTTATCCATTTCCTTTTCCAATTTCCTTAGCCATTAATATCTAAATGAACACCCACACTAGGATGTCTTTCCGAACATTCAGCTTCGAATAAGTGTCCCATCAACCATGATTATTATTTTGCCTTGTTTACTTTTATTACATGGAATTTTCACCAGGGATGTTACACAACCCTCCCCCTTGGGGGAACAACCTTGTCGGTCAACAGCAACTATAACATAAGACTTATCTAAGCAAAACATACTATCAATGGAGCTTTATAACTTAGCTCGTTGCAATATTTACAATGATCTCCCTACTAAGAAGCAAATCATCATGAAAACATAAAAGCATAACATCATAATGACATGAAACCCATACCGATTATTGGAGCTTTATAAGATAGCTCACGGCGATATTTACATCCATATACATATGTACATAGAGCAGCATCACCAAAAAATATACCAAAACACCACACGAAAATTGCTTTGCATTAGCTGAAAAACAAACATGGATACATAGCCCACATCTGATCCGTCATCTCCCATGTAGCTTCATTAGGCCCAAAGTGCTTCTATTGCAACTTAACTTGCTCGATTTTGGAACATCAACACCTTTTTATGCAATATACACTGAGGCTTTGGCTGGAATTCTCCATCTGGTTCCACTTGCAATATAGGCCAGTCAATCACATGATCAACAACTTTAGCATACTTCTTAAGAAATGACACATGTAAAACATCATGGACTTCCATTGTTGGAGGCAGACCAAGTCGACAGGATACTAGACCAATGCTCTCAATGATACTGAAGGGTCCACAAAATTGGGGTGCCAACTTGGCACATGATACAATCTGTAAGGAGATATTCTTCGGCTTGATGTGCAAGTACACATGTTCCCTGACTTAGAACTCCTTGAACAACCTGTTCCGATCTGCATAGATTTTCTGCGTATACTGTGCTTCTTTCAAATTCTTCTTGATCACCTACATTTCATGTTCCATGTTTGCCGACATGTCTGTTCCAATCAACACTCTGTTACTGGGATCACTCCAACTGATGGGAGTATTGGAACTTTGCCCATTCCATGCCTCAAATAGACTCATCTTCAAAGATTCTTGATACCCATTGTTGTAAGCGAACTCTACCAGTGGAAGACACTCTTCCCACTTCCGCTGCTGATGCATCACATACATCCTCAAAATGTCCCCCAATATCCTATTGACCCTCTCTATCTATCCATCTATCTATAGATGATAAGTTGTACTAAAGGCCAACTCTGTGCCCAAACCTGCAAATAACTCCTTCCAAAACTTCGAAGTTAACTTTGCATCCCTGTCTGGCACAATCTTCTTTGTAACAACATGTAATCTGACCACATCTTTGATAAATACCTATGCTACATCGCTAGCTGAGAATGTACACTTCGCTAGAATGGAATGTGTAACTTTTGCTAACTTGTCCATAATAACCATGATGGAATCATGTCATCTCACTTTCCTCAGAAAACCTGTGATGAAGTCCATGGAAATGACTTCCCATTTCCACTCTAGAATCACAATCGATTGTAGCATTCCACCTGGATGCTTACACTCTTCTTTCACACACTGACAATCAAAATACTTAGCCAAAAACTCTGCTACATCCCTCTTTAGGTTTGGCCAATAATAAAATCTATTCAATGCAGTCAATGTCTTCTAATACCCTAGGTGACCCGGGTATGGTTTTGCATGAAATTCCCTCAAGGTCACTTTCTTGAGCTCACTACTATCTGGCACATATATCTTGTCTCTGAATTAGACCAATCCATCTACTATAAGGCGATAGTCTATATCCTGTTCACCTACACCTGTACTTGTACTAGTACTCTACTGCAACCTATGCATAATCTCCATATATTTGACATCTTGCTGACCTGCCTACAAGATCCTATCCTGTAAGTCTGTCCCATAGGAGCTCATAGTTGCTAAGTGATTTACGTGTATCCACCTGCTAAGAGCATCTTCCACTTTTTTCTCTTTGCCTTTGATGCACCTGATCTCAAAATCGAACTCACTGATCATATCCAACCACTGAGCATGTCCACCATTCATATCTAGTTGGTCAAATAGATACCACAAACCATTGTGAGCACTCATCAATGTAAACCTCCTGCCCAGAAGACAATGTCTTCACATCTTTAACACATGTATAATAGCTGCCAACTCAAGATCATGTGTGGGGTAGTTTTTCTCCTCTCATTTAGTTTTCATGACTCATAGCATACCACCTATCTGTCCTACATAAGACTCCACCAAGTCCTTTCTTACAAGCATATGTGCATACTACGAAATCTTTGTCCAGATCTACAATATTTAATGCTGGTGCATGTGTTAGCAACTGCTTAAGCTTCTCAAAACTAGCCTCACACTCCTATGTCCAATCGAACTTCTTTCCTTTCCTTTGCAATGGTGTGATAAGATAAAAAATATGTGAGAAGTTCTTGATGAACCTCCTATAATAGCCTTCCAACCCCATGAAAAATGTCACCTCATCTACATTCTTAGGAGCTACCCACAGCATGATGGCCCTTATCTTTTCTAGATCTACTGCAATGTCCTCCTTGGAGACAACATGTCCCAAGTAATCTACCTTAGTCTGAAAGAAACTGAACTTGCTGAGCTTAGCATACAACTGATGCTCTCTCAATAAACACAACACTGTTGCTAAGTGCTCAACATGCTCTTCCTCATTTTTAGAATATACCAATATATCATCAATGAAGAAAATAACAAACCTATCCAAATACAGAAGCAACAAACTATTCATCAAGCACATAAAAGTAGTTGGAGCATTGGTCAAACTGAATGGAACTACAAAAATATCATAATTCCCATACCTAGTATGGAACGTGGTCTTGTAAATATCCTCTTCTTTGATGCGTACTTGATGATATTCAGATCTCAGATCAATATTCGAGAACACTGCGACTCCCTTCAACTGATCAAACAAGTCATCAATCCTCGACAACATGTACCTTTTCTTGATGGTCACTTTGTTCAACTGCCTATAGTCAATGCATAATTTGAGAGTAGAATATTTCTCTTCACAAACAATATCGGTGCGCCCCATGGTGATACACTTTTCCTAATGTATCCCTTGTCCAACATTTCCTTCAACTGTAGCTTCAACTCTACTAACTCAGGCGTGCTCACAATGTAATGTGTTTTTGATGTTGGAGTTTCCCCTGCCACCAACTCAATAGAAAAGTCTACTTCCCTCTGATGTGGAAACTTTGTAATGTCCTCAGGAAATACATCCTTGAACTGTTGTAAAACTAGGTACTTGCTCAAAACCTTTGCATCCTCAACTTCCTTACCCTCGTCACTAGAAATTTGCATTGAAAATAACATACACCCTTTTCTGTGACTATGATTTTCCTGCATAATTGTCACCATCCTAACTTATGTGGCTTTCTTCTTTCCCTGTAAGACTCTTGGTTCCCCATTGTCATCCACAGACTCAATTGCTTTGTCATAACAAGCTACCTTAGTTCTATGAAGGTACAACCAATCCATTCCCAACAACATGTTGTATGATCCCAATGGCAATACATTCAAATGTGTTGCGGTAGGCATACCATTCAAATTAAATGCACAAACTCTTACGAAACGATGAACTCACTTCTTTGTATCAGTAGCCAACTGCAATAACCAAGATTCTGTATGCAATTCCTTACTCAAACTACACTTATCCACCAAAGTCAAGACTAATATAGCTATAATTAGATCCAGGATCAATCAAAATAGAAATAACTTGGTCACAAATCTTACCATCCATCTCTATGATAGATGCCTGATGGTTTACCTGTTTTTTATCTAATGCTGCATAGATATGAGGAACGCTCTGACCAACATCCCCAATAGTCCTGTGTGCCCTATGCACTGTATATCTGAGGTCTACGACCCTAATTCTATGGACAATCTCTCCTATGATGATCTTTACCACAAGTCTAACACTCTATAGGCTTCCAGCCTACATCCTTATTCTGCTCCTCAAACTGAAATCCCTGTCCTTTGTTTGATGCATTGAACTTCTTATATGGCACAACATTCTCTTTATTACCTGTACCATGAGGTATTGCTTGCTTTCTATCCCATTTTCATTTGTTCTTTTCATTACCCTTCTAATCTGGCTTAGTCTCAGATTTGTGCTTCAATTGTTCACATAAATGCCTTAACTTTTGAATGGCCTCCTCCAATGATCTAGGCCCATCAAACTCAAATATTTTCTTTGAATGCAACTGGTAATCCACTAATGAACCTCTAAATCTTGGCCTTTTCCTCTGTGAGGTTAGGCACATACCTCACTAACCCTAAGAACATGTTAGTGTACTACTCATATGTCATTGATCCCATCTTTAGCTCATAGAATTCTTTTGCCCTGTCATCAAAGTATATCTCCAAAAAATACTTCTTCTTGAATAACTGCTCAAACTCACTCCAAGTAAAGTCTTCCTCATGAATATATCTAACATTCTTCATGTCTTCCCACCAAATGTTTTCTTTACCTTTGAGACCGAATGTAGCTACTCCGGATTTCATGTTCTCTGAATAATCATGTAACCTAAAGAACTTCCTCATGCCAAGAAACCATGCCTCTACATCCTGTGGTTTCTTTATCTCTCCATCAAAGGTAGGTGGCTTTGCTTTCTTAAACTCATCTAGCAAGTATCCCATATCATTCCTCCTGTAAGGATGATAATGATGACGATCATAGTGCTTATCTGAATCAGAACTAAAATAATACTTGTGTCTATCCCCTCTCTTGTCCAGAGTGTCCAACAATATTCCATCTCTAACTGTGTCATATCTCTCTGACCTATGACCACCATGCGACCTACTACCATATGTCCCATTAGTTCTTTCCTCCTGTTCATAGTTGATCCGACGTGGTCCCTATCACTGCAAATCTGACAAACTCTGAAGTGTCATTGCATTTACCTCTGCTTGTTTCTCCTGTGCCTATATGATTATGTCATTATCTGCCTTACAACTCCTTATTTCCTCCTTTAAGATTCTCAATGTATCTACCAAATCGGAAGAATTCCCAACACCATACTGCTCATTTGATTCATAGGGAGAGTCTTTGCAATCTACCATCTTTCTAGCCATTTGATATTTCTTCCTGCATGGTATATAATGTCAGCTAAACCAAATCACTATAAACCAACGTACCTTAGTATATCTCAGGGAGGATACCTTGTCTGAAAGATCAATAAATTAGCATGATACATGTATAACATAATCATGAAAACATGTAGAAAAACAACACATAAGCATATAAGCATATAACCATCGTTCTATCTAGGGTCCAGTCATCAATGCATGACCTTATCAACAACTCATACCACGACCTCATGCATGACAACAACCACCACAATATTGTACACTTGACCACATGCAAACATTAACATGCATAAGAAATGTGTAACCAACCATACACATGCATAAACACATGAAATCAAACATAAACGAACAATACTTGTAACCAAACCTACAAGTATGATACATTTAACGAAGCATACAAGAATGTAACTAAGCATATGAGAATGTAACCAAACATACAAAATGATACATGTAAGCAACATATAACAACATGTAACCAGTCATACACTCATGATGATGCATCCCACAATAACAACATCAACTTCCACATGATGTCATTACTACAACCATGATCAACATCATGCAAACGTAACAATCACATGGAATGCAAGCGTAAGAGAGACACACACACACAAACAACATGCATGCATGACCAACACATAGCCCATCCAATCTGAGGGGTGAACCATGCTCTGATACCCCTCTGTAACACCCTGCTCCCACATCTATCCAAGCAATCGGCTAGCTGGGGTAAACATGCGACAAAAGGCCAATATGATATGATTTTACCTCCTAAGTCACGTTAAGGAAGTGGAACTGACAAAAACTCACCATACAGACATTCAACATCACATTAGGACCCTCATGAAATAATCCAACCTTTTTGCCAACCAACCCCTGAGTCCCTTGGACCACTTGACCTCTAGATGCTCTCATGCTATGGGCATGCCAACATCCAGGGACCTATGGATGCTCTCACAAGACTGCAAGCCTATGTCCAGGGATAATTTTTCTCATTTCTGTGCTAGTGTCCCTGGGATTTAAACCAAAATTTTCAGGCCGAGAGCCCGGGTCGCTGCCCAAAATTGAATGACACCTTCATAACAATAAGATAACATGGAAATAACAATACCAATGCAATTACTTGAATAAGACATTGAATGGACCCCTACTAGCCATGAAAGGCATATCATCAAACATATCAAGAATATGTAAACTACAGGGGTAAATAATAGATCTGAGAATAGGGGTCTCATACGTAGCTGAGAATCACTAAGAAACATTGATGCCTCAACACATCATTTTCAATTTCATCCTTTAGGTCATATATACATTTCTCATTCATATACAAGTAAAAACATGATGAGATCCATACATAGCTACTGTCATAAAACGTATATATAACCAACATAATAGCATACATAAATACCAATGAAATCCCAACCATATGATCAACATATAAACTAGTGTAATACTCATAGAAATACAAGGAGAAATAACGTCATATTGATGATGCAAAATCCAAACCATGGTTGGGACTTACACATTCCACTCAACCGTAGAATGGCTGAGCCAAATATCTCTTCAACCATTCACCGTCGTGCCATATTCCAAGAATGAATGTGGGATCTCATAGAACACATCAATCCAAAACCATCTAGGGCTTCCAGAGGCCACCCACCTCAACCCATCATCAATGATTCCACCTCATGGTCGGACATAAAAAAAACATCATCAAACTGGTCTCCATCCAAGCCTTCTAGGGCTTCTAGAGCGTTTGTTCCAACCACGGCTTCTAGGACTAGTAACTCAACCCACAACTATCATCAGGCTTCCAAAGAATTTGTCCAACCAAGGTTTCCAGGACTAGTAAATCAACCCACCAAGGGCCTCCAGAGCATTTTTCCAACCAAGGCTTCCAGGACTAGTAACTCAACCCGAGCCGTTACAGGGCTTACAGAGAATTTGTCCAACCAGGGCTTCCAAGAACTAATAAATCAGACCAAGCTAAGGAAACATGAGAACCAACCAAAACAAAATAATGAAATAAACCCACAATCTCCAGGTTATCTAGGAAATGGAAAGGGTAGGCAATTCATTATCAAACCATAAAATCATCCATGCCTGTGACAGATCATGGCCAATAAACCACATGAATATGCCATGCATTCCAAAACTAGTGAGGAAAACATACATGCAACTCAGTACCTGCAAGAAAATCCCACTGTAGTGTTGATCTAAATGTCCTCTTGTGCTTTCCTACTCTTCCTTTGCCTTCTTGCTCCAAAATCCAAGTATGCCGCACCCTCCATGAGTGCTCCAAGGAGACTCTAAGTATCCAAGAGTATGAGAGAGAGAGGGAGAGAGCATAATGAGAGAGCTCCAACACTGAACTGACAAAGGGTTAACAACTGATCCTCAAAATCCCTTTTATGAATAAGGCCTCTATTTTCTTCATTTTCCATTATTTTCCTTCAATTTCCTCCTCACATGCAACCTATGACCTTTCACCTCCCTTTTCTCCTATTTTCCATTATTTTCATAAATAAATGTGCCAAAAATACCATTTTGCCTTTCCAAAGCCTTAGCCATTGCCTTTCCCAATTTCCTTAGCCATTAATAACCAAATAAGCACCCACACTAGGATGTCTTTACCAACATTCAACTTGGAATAAGTGTCCCATCAACCGTGGTTATTATTTTTCCTTTTTTACTTTTATTACATGGAATTTTCACCAGGGATGTTATAGATGGATGGGGTAAAGCTCCTTTTGAAATCCCTCAACAATCACTCTCCTCTCAATGGCAGGTATGGAATTTCATGGCCTATCATGTCCTTTGTTTTCCTCCCATTTCTTGGAAATTGTGAGCCCAAGTCACATGAGAACATGTCTGTGATGCGTCAAATGACTATGTATCATAGGAACAAACTCCAAGTTGTGGATATTGATACATTTTCTACTACCAATTCTATC
Source organism: Pinus taeda (assembly GCA_000404065.3). Taxonomy (NCBI): domain Eukaryota; kingdom Viridiplantae; phylum Streptophyta; class Pinopsida; order Pinales; family Pinaceae; genus Pinus; species Pinus taeda. Next base: position 33,864 of record APFE031572493.1, on the reverse strand, counting down.
CAATTACGTTCTAGTATTAGGTAGATAGTAATTTGTTCACTACTTAATATGGAGTTGACATAAAATAATATTATTGATATTACATGATGTGTAATTGATTCTATATTCAATTTATATGTAATATTCAAAAACAAAAATATTAAAAACAAAAAACATTTTACTGCCAGTCATAAGTAAAATAATTCAATGTCCATAATAAACAAGCATTGCAAGACAACTTAGCTATTCAAGTTATAAATTATGTTTTGTGAAAAATTGCATAAAAAATTATAACCTACATCTCTTTTCTTGTCATTATCAGGGACTTCTCATCTCAATTTTCTATCTCCTCTCTAGATCCCTTCCTAAGAACAACATTCTTATGCTCCTCCTTAGTAGAACCAAATGCATACTAGAATCCGTCTCTCACAATTCCTTTTTCCATATCCTTATGGACAAAACAAAGAGACAGATGCTCAAGCCAATTTTTCCTACCATATGGAAGAAGGAAAATGTGAGGTCAATGGTGCCATAATCTAGAGGGTAATTCAAAGAAAACCTTATATAAAGTCTATATCCTCTCCCTCGTAAACATAATGGAATAAGTGAATTCTACTTGGAACAAAGTGGATAAGTCTCAAAGCACAAAGAATGATATCACCTCCCTTGAGAAGAATTTGAAAATGGGAAATTTGGAGCATATTGCAAGGATAAACACGTGACATGCTTGTTATGTCAATTTGCAAGTAGTGGCATTCTCCATGAATGTCTGCCTTGATGTTATTTATGTTCAACATGCATCGAAGATTGGCATAGGACTCTTATGTTCCTCGTCATTTATCCTTGTACTTGGTAAGATGGGATATTTTTGGGATAATCCTGCCTAGATGTTATTTATGTTCAGCATGTGTTGAAGACTAGCATAGGACTCTTCCATTCCTCAACATTCATCCCTTTACTTTGTAAGATGGGATATGTTTGGGATAATCCTACGGTCTTAGATACAATGCCATCTCTTGTTACATGGGAGAATTTGGTCTTTAATCCCACATTCATGGACGCTGACCTCAATTCCATGATGCATGATCAAGAGAAACTCAACATAAATCACAGTGCAAGTGGACAAGCGAGGCAACATTATGTGAGGAAGGATTGGGCCAAGATCCATTTGAAATCCCTCACCATTTGTTCTCCTCTTGATAATAAGCAACGGATTTAATCCCATTTCCTCAAAATTGCAAGCCCAAGTTGCATGAGAACATGCATATGTTGCTTCAATTGACTCTATATCTCATGAATAAACTCTGAGTTATTGAAATTGATATATTTCAACTACCAATTATGTCTAATTATGTTTTATTTTGAGGCAGATATACATGTAATTCCTTCACTACTTAATATGGAGTTGATATAAAATAATACTATTGATATTACATGATGTGTAATTGATTCTATGTTCAATCTATATGTAATATTTAAAAAATAATATAATAAAAAGAAAAAATAGTTTACTGTCAGCAATAAGTAAAATATTTCAATGTCCATATTAAACAAGTGCTTCAAAATAACTTAGTCATTCAAGTTAGAAATTATGGTTTTCCAAAAATTGTATAATTTTTTTTAATTTGCATTGGTTATTGCTAAATTAATAATAATAGTCAAAAGGATGAATCCTAGAGTTTTACTTTGGTAGGAACTAATAAATTGAGAAGTGAAGTGGACAAATTAATTGTTGAGGAACAAGGACTTGCATAAATTTTGGTGGGTAGTAACCACCCGTAAACTACACATTTACAATTTTACTCCTACATAAATGTTGAGGAAAACATAAATAATGGTGAGAGGTAACTCTTGGTAGGTATATTTATTTACATCTTATTCTTGTCCACTTTTTATAGAATGACTTGCTTAAATTATAGTGGAAAATGTCAGGCCAGGCAGTAACTCCACAAAACAAAAACTGATTCGTGTATTATTCCATCAGGTAGGTCTTTGTTATATACAACATGGAGAGACTATTCAGTTCATATCCCGATGACTGTTCACATTTCTAATTTAATTATTTACATAAATTCACCTAATCATGAGGATTAGGTGTCAACATTCCCCCCCTTAATCTGAAGGGATGTTGGTGAGTCCAAGCATCGTTTTGAATCGTTCAAGCTTTTCTCTTCCAAGTGCTTTGGTGAAGATGTCTGCAATTTGCTCATTTGTGGAATAATGACAGAGATGGATTGTTTTGGCCTCAACACGATGTTGAATCAGATGATATTTAGTATTGATGTGCTTCGTTCGATCATGGAACTTTGGGATCTTGGCCAACTTTATTGCAGAGGTATTGTCAATCATGAGTGGAGTTGATTCTACTTGTTTTACCTACAAATCTTCAAGAATTTTCCTGAGCCACACAATTTTTTTTGTTGCTTCAGCTGCTGCCACGTATTCTGCTTCTGTTGTGGAATATGCTGGAACTGATTGTTTGCGTGATCTCCAAGAGACAGCTCCTGATCCAGACTCATAGCATATCCTGAGTAGATACCCATGTTTCTTTATCCCATCGAAGTCTGAATCAGAGTATCCAATCAAGCTGAAGTCGTCCACCTGTGTATACTTGATTCCAAAGTCTTGAGTTCCCTTCAAGTACTTTAGAACTCTTTTTGTAGCAGATCAATGTCTCTCACAAGGCTTTTGCATAAACCTGGAGAGGATTCCAACAACAAATGAAATGTCTGGTCTGGTAGTAGTTAGGTAGTTGAGACTTCCTGCAAGTTGTCTATACTTTGTTGCATCCTCAAATTCTTTTCCTTCAATAGATGTGAGCTTTAAGTTTTGTTCCATTGGAGTAGTAAGAGGATTGCACTCTGCCATGCCAAACTTGTTCAACAAATTTCCAATGTATTTCTTTTGAGAAAGAAATATGTACTTTGGATGTTGGGTTACTTCAATGCCAAGATAGTAATGAACATAGCCCAAATCGATCATTTCAAAGCTTTTCCCCAATTCCTTCTTTATGGATGCAATGTAGCTTTCATTGTTCCCTATCATCAAAAGATCATCTACACATACCAAAAGATATACAACTGTTTTGGCAACTTTCTTGACAAATAAAGTTGCATCATCAAGATCAAAATGTTTGAAATTGAGTTTCATAAGATGCTCAGTTAGTTTTTCATACCAGGCTTGCGGTGCTTGTTTGAGGCCATACAAGGATTTCACAAGTTTGCATACTTTATGTTCATGTCCTTTAACAACAAATCCTTCAGGCTGGGACATAAAAACATTCTCTTATAGATCTCCATTCAAGAAAGCAGTTTTTACATCCATTTGATGGACTTTCCAACTGTTCTGAGCTGCTAGTGCAAAGAGTGTCCAAATGGTAGCCCATTTTGCTGTGGGGAAAAAGTATCCTCATAGTCGACCCATTCCTCTGTGCAAAACCTTTTGCCACAACCTAGCTTTGTGCTTTTCAAGTGAGCCATCAAATTTATACTTTTTCTTGTAGACCCACTTGCAGCCAATTGGTTTGGTTCCTAATGGAGGATCA
>APFE031572493.1:11168-21176 GCA_000404065.3 Pinus taeda | reverse complement strand
TTTCAGATCTTAAGATATTCAACCCGAAAGCATGCCTAAGCCAAATGATCTCCTTTGCTTTATATAGGCAAGCTCTTCCTCAAATCATGGATCTTGGGGCTCAATAATAATAATAAAATAAAACAATACCATGGGCCAAAACCATAACAAACCAATACCATCAACTCAATACTAGGGATCAACACGTCTGTCGAGATGCCATGGTCCAAAAACCATAGGTTCAAATTCCAAGGACTAACTACCATGGACCAAAGGTAAGTTTTCCCACATGAAATAAACTTTTCTCTGCATAAAATTCCGTGAACTTTTCTCCACATGAAATAAACTTTTATAAACTTTTTCTCTGCATAAAATTCCGTGAACTTTTCTCCTGCGTACTTCTTAATTCTCATCATATTGAGAGCCATGCCATGGGTGTTGCCATCAACTACAACATCTGTAACATATAACCATACCAGAAACATAATGCCAACAGTATTATATGGAGATGTGGTATGGAAAATATGTATAAACATGGGTAGAATGATCCCTTGTATCCACTATTTTTGAGCTTTCAATACATAACAAATTATTTGCAACATCTCAAATTTACAATATTCTCTGATCAATCAACGAATATTATATCAAATACCAATCAGTACGCTCATCGAGGTATGGACCGGCCAGATATATGTACAAAGGAGAGGTCGAGCCGATCAACTTCCTACGTGAAGGCTTTGAGATTACTGAGGATATATCCAGTTTTAATACCCCGTTTGGTCTATGGTAACTTATAGGTCACCTCCCAAGAAGACTTCAAAGAACCAAAATATCCCAACAATCCGAACAAAATCTGATGGCACTTTGAAGACAACAAGCAATGATTTAAATGGGGGAGTAATTAACAAACCATCCCAAAAACCAAACGCTCAGAGCAACACCATAACTTCTCTTCAACCGAATAAACAAACAAACAACGTAGGGGTGCGGCAGGCCACCGAAGCTAAAGGATGCCCATCCAGAGAGGTGAGGGGATGAAACGACAATAAACTAATCAAATATTGGGTGTTCAACCATGTCAGGCCTTCAAAACCTTAGCAAGGGCTGCTAGATTGAAGCCCGTATACAACGATACAATACATGGCAACATCAGCAGGCGCAGGAATGTAATAACAAGAGAAATCAAGAAAAAAAAACAAATCCCGTGACTCTTCAGGCCGACATTCACAGACAGGAAAGCCGAAGAACAAGACGGAGAAATAGTGTGTAAGGTATGTGAATTACTGTCGTAGCATCGCCTAGATTTCAATAAACACCATGAAATTCATTCTGAAGGGTATTGGAAAAGAAGTCCCACGTTATGGAAGAAGCAGAAAACGTTATGTTGATAGTCCAGAGAGCGTAGGTAAAGCAGGTAACTCAGGACTGTAACTCAGGACTGTACCATGTCAGAACAACAAATGTTTATGCCCAGTCGCCTTCTAGCAAACAGAGAGCGCAGGTAAGGAATATGGCAGACAAAGGGCAGATAAAGGAATATGGCAGGTAGAGGAGTTACAAGGAGCATAAGAGCTAAAAGGAGTTGGCTCTGATACCATGTCAGGCCAGGAAGTAACTCCACAAAACAAAAATTGATTCGTGTTATTCCATCAGGTAGGTCTTGTTATATACAATAGGGAGAGACTGTTCAGTTCATCTCTCGATGACTGTTCACATTTCTAATTTAATTATTTACATAAATTCACCCAATCATGAGGATTAGGTGCCAACAGAAAATAAATGATGGGAAATATGTTATTTACTCGAGTATGAGCTATCAAGGATTTTACTTTTAGATGGTCCTCCTGCAAAACTTAAGAATAAAAGATCAATGCACAAATATCTAAAATTCACTGGATACAATCTCAAGAAAGATTGAGATTTTTTGTTATTTAAAACACATTTTTGAATGCATAAATGGATTCAACACCCTAAAAAAACCCCTATGGCACTCAAATTCTATAGATTAAACAACTTAAACTCAATTTTTAAATCTCTGCCAGATTTTGATTCAAATTAACTAGAAAAATGCTCTAAAAAAGGTCATTTAGTTCAACTCAAGTTTTAAATCTATGCCAGATTTTGATTCAAATTAACTAGAAAAAATGCTTAAAAAAGGACATTTCGTATTATATATATTATATATTATATAATATATATATATACTATATATAATATATATATATATATATAATATATATATATATATGACACAACCACAGTTTTCTTATTTTTATAAATATTTTATTAATGCATTGTTCAAAGCTAGCATAGATCCATATAACACCAGATCTACCAAAATATGAAAAGAATCAAATCTCTTAAGGTGCAAACTTTTCCTCAAAGTTTTGAACTTAAAAAGATATCTCTATCTTGAGATATTTGATCTCTCTCAGTTGTTAGATGGATCTATGCTAGTTATATAGTAAGTTGTTCCATACCTTTTTAATTTGATATTTGTCTAATACCTATTACCTTACAACCACATCATTAACGCATAAAATATGTGACACATGGGTTCTATCAACCCTTATAGGAATGCTTAACATTGAAACTCTTTTACAATTTAGAGTTAAAATTTTGTTTAGAACGTGAAAAATTTATTGCAATGTATTATTTATTCTTTCAAAACCTTAAATATATTTTTTAACAATAATGGGTATTTATATTAGATAAAATTTGTGCCTGGTCACAACAGGTACTTGGGGTTTACATCTTCTTTCATGAGATGGTGCCTTCTTATGAAAGTTATTGAGTTCAAAATATTTTAATGAATTACACAATTTAATAATTTACCTACATATTTGGATGTATACAATCAACAAAAAGCTCCTAATATAAAGCAATATTTACAATATTACATTCAACATTTTGTGGTCTCACTCATTCCCTCCATAATTTGATTAATATTTGGGCACTGGTTTACCTCTTGCCCACTCCCTGAGTATTAGGTCCCTATACTGCTAGTGTAGCCCCTTATTGTTATTAGTGCAACCCCCTTATTGTATTGTTGTGCCCATGTAGTCCTCGTATTATTATTAGTGTGGCCCATAGAAGCCAACTATTGTTATTGTTGTTCCCTTACATTATTATTGTTATGTCAGCTCTAATTATAATGTGACCCCTTAGACTCCGATATATACAAAGGTGGTCATGTCATTTGTATCATCCAATAATTGTTCATTTGTGTAATGTAAAGGAGGTTTTCCCCTCGAAGATGTTGATTTTGAAGTTATTGATCCATCTTTTCTTCTATTTTGTGAGGTGGTTGTATAACATTTGGTAAAAGAGCTTTGGATTCTAGGATTTCATTGCTTCAAACAAGTCATTGTGAAATTTTCTCTATAGCTTTATTTATACAAAGTTTCAGAAGCTGAACCTAAACCCATTTGAGCCGAAATATTGATGAACCTCATGTCTAAATTTCAGATCTTGTCTCGCTATATTTTCGGAGATATGATCCAAGGAAGTTAAGGTTTGTGCAGGCTCCAGAATTCCATCTCAAGCGAGTCATCATGGAATTGTCCCTATAATGTTTTTTCAGCAAAAATTCAGAAGTTGAAAAAACTCATTTGAGATGAAATCGTGTTGAACCTTATGTATGAATTTCAAATCTTGGTTTGCTATATTTTTGGAGATAGGATCCAAGGAAGTTAGGATTTTTGCAGGCTCTGGAATTTGATCGCAAATATGTGACCTTGGGAAAATTGTCATAACTTTCTCTCTGAGCATCAGATTGAAATTTCGTAAGAATTTAAAGAAATAGGACAGACTGTAGTTTGTTGGGTATTATTTTCATAGTTGAAGGTCAAAACAATGACACGTGGAACTTCGTACAAGTTAGATCTATTGAACGATTCTATAATCAGGTCATCGTGGGAGATTTGACATAACTCTTACTTGGAGAATCTAATCTCAATCAGACTATGGGGTTGGAAATAGGACTCAGAGGGATACCACAGTACATAATTTCAAAACTTGGAGATCCAAAATTATAGAGTTACATTAGCTTCAAGATCAAGCTCCTAAAAGCAAGAAAAAGATATTGAGGAAGTTTGATGGCAAGGATCCAGTAACTTGGATACTACATATGGAGAAATATTTTGATCTACGTGATGTGAAACTATTACAAAGGTACATATTGCATCTTTGTATTTAGAACTGAATCAGTTTGTATGGTATAGAGGGATTTTTTCTCGTAAACCACTTTTCACCTGTTGAATATAAGGGTAAATGATATTCCAGAGAATCATGAGATTGAAGTCTTCATAGGGACTTTAAAGGATAACATCCAACATGAGGTTCGTCTTTGGGAACCTAATTCATTGGAGAAAGCATTCAGGTTGGCAAGAAAAATTGAAAGCAAAATTATAGTAACAAGGAATCCTGCCACTCACAACTATAAATATGGAAGTGTTGTTGCTCCTAGCATTCCACAACCTACAAGGTTGACACTACAAAAATTGGAAGAAAAAAGAGAAAAAGGGCTTTGCTACAGTTGTGATAACAAATACACTAAAGGTCATAAGTGTGCTGAGAAGAAATTATTTTACATAAATTTTGAAGAGGAGGAAGAAAAGTATCAAGAAACGTTAGAAGAAGAGGATACACACCAAGAACGAACCCTAGAGAAAGAAGAAATGAATCCAACCATATCTTGTAGTGCATTAGTAGGAATTACCACTCCTCAAACTCTCAAGATAGATGGACAAACAAAGATAGTGAACAAATGTTTGGAAGGATATCTTCGTTGATTTGTATATGATAAACAAACACAATGGGTCAAGTGGTTACCTCTGGTTGAATGGTGGTATACTGCTTCATAAAAAATGACCCCATTTATGGCACTTTATGGATATCATACACCATCCATCACATCATCTTTAAGAGAAAATTCTAAGGTTCAAGCAATGGAAGATCACATAAAGCATCAACAACAAGTTCTCCAACTCTTAAAGGATAACCTCACTTCGGCACAGAATCAAATGAAATAACAAGCAGATCAACATCGCAATGAAAGAAGTTTTAATGTAGGCAAATAGGTATATTTTACATCTACAACCATACAAATATATGTCCCTCAAGCAAAATAAGAAGGATAATAAATGATCACCAAAGTACTATGGTCCTTACAAGGTGTTGCAAAAGTTTGGTACTATGGCATATAAATTGGAGCTTCTTGCATCTCCCCAAGTGCACCCAGTTTTCCATGTTTCATGCTTAAAGAATGTTATAGGTGACAAGCTCCCAGTTCAGACAATATTGTCAGAACTTAACGAGGAAGGAAAAATCATATTGGAACCTAAAGTAGTCATGGAAATAAGAACCTGGCAGCGTAAAATTGATCAATTTCAGAGTATCTCATCAAGTGGAAGAACTTCACCATTGAATATTTCACATGAGAGAATGAGAATTTTATACAGAAGCATCCAGAACTACTCAAGCTTTAAGGACAACACTTTTTGAAGGAGAGGGGCATGTTAAGTCCCTATACTGCTAGTGTAGCCCCTTATTGTTTTTAGTGCAACCCCCTTATCGTATTGTTGTTCCCATGTAGTCCCCATATTGTTATTATTGTTCCCCATAGAAGCCTACTATTGTTATTGTTGTGTCCTTACATTATTATTGTTATGTCGACTCTGATTATATTGTGACTCCTTAGACTCCTATATATAGAAAGGAGGTCTTTCCATTTGTATCATCCAAGAATTGTTCATTTGTGTAATGTAAAGGAGGTTTCCCCCTCGAAGAGGCTGATTTTGAAGTCGTTGATCTATCTCTTCTTCTATTTTTTGAGCTAGTTTCATAACATTGAGCTAGGTTCATTTGCATTGGTTTGAAAATTTTGAAGCTACTCCTATAAGGTCACAATATGTTGTCGAAGTACTTCCATCTCATCTATTTGTCTCGTTTTAATGCCTTGAATCCTTAGGAGATCCTCTGATATGACCAATTAAATCTCCAATTGTTTATGTTTCCTCATTTTCATGGCCATTATATCAACTTGCAGAGCATCAATTTGTTTAGTCAGTTGATTGATTTTGGATTATACCGTCCCTTCCACGATTCCAACATGTCCAAACAGAATTAGAAACATGCTTGTTCATAATGGAAACATAAGAATGGAGAGTCATCAGTGAAGTTGGGAGCATCCTTGCAGAGGCAAGCCGCATGTTGTGAGCTACCTCTCGAAGATGTGGAAGGTATTAGTTCATGTGAAGATTATAATTGTTATTCATGCGGGGTTCCACGATTGTAAGGTCCCACCTTACTAACCATCAATAATATAGAGAAGTAGAGGTCACATTAATCGCTAACACTCATTTTTTATTTTTTTGTAACATTAGTGACTTAGTTACCATGTAATCATGTTCCTTCATCTATTTCAATACGAATATCACATAAGAAGTGAGGGATAAATTTACCTTAAAATCAATTCCAAAACACATTTCTCCTCAAGTTTAAAAGAAGGATGTGATATTTTCATAGTTTTATGTTAGCTCTAAATAAGGTTGGAAATAAATTCTACCATAATTCCATGTGTGAGGATTAAGCTAGATCAACCTATTTGATCTCGTAGATTATGCTAAATAACTTCTACTTATTGACTCTTGACATCATAACCACATAAGTATGCCACAAAAACCTAGTATATTATGCTTCTATCACAAAAATCACATATAAGGGCATGAGTATTAACCTACTTGTAACAAGATAACTAAAGGAGGAATATGCCTCTCTTCATAAATAAATCTAATAAATATGATATGTTTATTGATTCATCAATTAAAAATTCACAATAACATTGCTTCAATCATGAGACTCATATAATGAATGTTGTGGCAAGATCAACCACTGTTACAAATTCAGAAGCATATTATTCTTCAAAAAGTGCCAAATAAAAAAGTGGCCTTGCCAAAATTGAGCACACTAGTTGTTTGCTACAACCATTAAAACATAAGATTTCATCCATGAATACATGCAGCTTAGACAAAACGTATTATGCTCACTTGCACTAAATCCTACAAAATTAGTCACTATAAAATTGTTTCCAACAACAAATCTTTTTTAAATGAAAGCTTTAGATAATAAAAGTAACAACTATCCTATTTTCTATTCACACATCAACAACTTATTAAATTCATTTTCACACTGACACAAAAACTTGCAGACATATGAAGCTACATCCATTAAATAATCTATTCATAAATTTTATAGTACATAAAAGTTAGAGCAAGTAGGACATTTAATCTAACAATTTATATGCACAAAAGCTACATCCATTGAGGCCTTTTGAAAAAAACTTTGCAAGCATGCAATCTACAAGCTACAACTATTGAGGCCTTTTGACAGACACTTTGCAAGCATGCAATCTACAACCATTGATGCTTTTTGACAAACACATTTCAAGCATGCAATCTACAACCATTGAGGAATTTTTTCAAACATTTGGAAGCTACAATCCCTTAAGGCAATTTTACATGAATATAAGATTCTTCCTTAACCTCTTTAGCTCATAAAATTTATAAATGAATTCTTCAAATGAAAAAATATTAAAACAAGGACTAAATCATCTTATTCTTTCACCCAAAACTTAACAACATACTGATCTGATAATCACCCTGAGAGTGATCTCAATTAAGAATTATTAAATGGAGGTATTACAGACTCATGTGCTGGTGTGTGTGTCTAGGTTATTTAAGCAACGGATCGATCAGATTGAAAATACATAGACACTTGAAATGGAAGACAACAGAGAAATACAGTAAGTAAATATAAGAACACAAGAAATTAATACAGAGTTCACCCTATCCTCTAGGGCTACATCTCTGGTCCAGCTTTTTGTGGTGGCATTCTTTATTGTGTCTTAAAGTAGAGAATTACAAAGAAGGAGCTCAATATGAGTCTCATGTCACCGGATAGCTTGGCAGGGTGGTTCTTGGATTCCCCAAGCCACTAGAGTACCTAGACTCTTGGCCTCACCAGCTTTTCGACCTCTCGGGTCTACAATGGAAGGAGCCCAATGTGGTGCTCAGTCCTGACAGATCCCTCTCAGGGATGGCTTGAATTTCTCAAGCCCTCTAGTGCTCGACGATGCCTTTGGTCAGCTCGGACCTCTGCCTTCTTACTGCTTTTTGCTCTCTCTATCTGCTTTCTCTATTCTTCTGTGTCCCTTTTGCTGGTCTATGCATCGTCTTAAAGCCACTCGAGCTCATGGCTATTCAATTCCCCTTCCAACTTTGTCGGATCACTTGCTACAACTTTGCTTGGAGTCCCTGTCTCGGCATCATCATTAGACTCACAGGGAGCGACCACTTGTCCTCCTATGAGTTGCGCCAGCTTGCTTCGTTGGTTCGGTTCTTCAGTTACATCATGGAATGAGTCATCCATCACCTTGGCGGTCAAAGCGGACCTCAAATTCTTCTAAATCGCGGCTTAATCCCTCATTACATCTGGTCTTACCGTCGGGTGCGATATCAACCGTTAGATCTGGATCCCCTAGATCTAACACCATCCACTCATTTCGCGCAGTTGACTTGCTTGACCATTAGTGCATGATGAGCAATGATTTTCTCTCTCCCCCACTTGCCATGCGTCGGGCACTGAGTGGAATCGCTCCATTTTCACCAAATTTTCTTACCGCCCAAGGATGCCCCCGATAAATACCGCCACTTTCTGGAGCGCGAGTCCCACCTTAGCCTTTAGCCTTTTTCCCCATGGTTTTCTTGACTCCCATGCGACCGAGAGCTCAGGGCCCCATCCTTTTTTAGGGTTTTTTCCTAGCTAATCGCGCATAAAAAATCGCCTCCATTTCCCGATCTGGGCTTCCCAAGGGCTAGTTTCGCCTCCTGTGCAGTCTCCATGGGCCTCGATCAGCGCACATTGACTGAGGTCCTCATCGTTCCATGCTGGCTACCAACTGTCACTGTTTCAGAGGTGTTTTTGATCGCCGCTCTCAATTATTTGAAGTCTGTCTCGACCTAGTACAACCATGGTTCTTTTGATTATTTTTTATGGATCCAATTTGGATCATGACTTCCCCACTAAAAAGCTTTTGGACCACCAAAAGTTGGTTTTTCAAGCATCGACTAAGTGAGGGTACTGTTGTCTCACTTGTCCAATCTCAATCCACTTTGCACTGCTCGGCTTCAAACCTTTGAGTCCAATTCTGAGGTACTCAACATCTCCTCTGTGCGTTGTCCTCACCTTCCTGTCAAGACTGTGTCTCCCTGCAATTCATTCAGATATTCAGGTAGCAGATCATCAATAGAAGGCAATTGACTTTTCTCTTCAAGATCCTCAATCATTGAAGGTTCAAACAATCTCAAGCAATCTGCATTTATGACTAAGTAGATGTGCATGTAAGCTGGTAGATCAAGGCGAAAAAAATTTTCACCAATCCTCTCAAGTATCTTGAAGGGTCCATACCTGATAGGCTTTAGCTTTTTACCTTCTCCTTGCATCCTGTCCTTGCTGATATACAACTAGACCTGGTCACCAACTTGGAAACTATGCTCCACCCGATGCTTGTCATGCCTTGCCTGGTATTTGGCTTGGATCTTTTCCAGCTGTTCCTGTACCGCCTTGTGGATCTCCTGGATTTGTTCAATGAACCTAGTTTCCTTGTCCACATCACTGTGTCCATCAATAGTGGTATCTTTACCAAAGACAAAATCCAAAAGAGACCTTGATGTGAAACCCAAACAAGTTTCAAAAGGAGATCTCTGTGTAGAAGAATGTTTTGCTCTGTTGTAAGCATGCTGCATATAACACAAGTGTTCATCCCAAAGCTTAAGATGTTTGCTGCAATATCCTCTGAGTAGGTGGATCACTGTCCTATTAACTACTTCTGTCTGGCCATCAGTTTGTGGATGAAAAGCTATGCTTTTCTTCAGTTGGGTGTCCATCAGCTCCCACAGACTTGACCAAAACTTCCCCACAAATTGGGTGTCTCAATCAGATACAATAGAAGTGGGTAATCCAAAATGA
>APFE031572485.1:55826-107980 GCA_000404065.3 Pinus taeda | reverse complement strand
CCCATCTACCTACCCATCTACTTGCCTAGCATTTTTTGTTTCTTCTTGGAGGGTGCACTTGGACTTGCAGACCCTTATGTGCCTTTTCTTTTCCATTGGCTTTTTCTTTTGATTGCCTATTTAGCACTACCCTTATTGCTTCCAAGGTCCCAGATTAAGCAGTTGGGAACCTTAGTTTCTTTGCCTAACTATTGGTCTGCCAAGATTAAACAGTTTGGACAGACTTCTTTCTCTATTCTACAGCAGAAAATTGAAACATGGCATGATCCAGATTACATTGTTGGACCATCCATCAAAATTTAGTAAACATGAAGCTATGATGTACACACCTTGTCTTCTCTTGGAAATATGGGATCTTTGTATCAGCAAAGCAGAGCATATTTGGCATTTGAATTTGCCAATCATGAAATATGAAACCTATTGGTATAGGTATCCAACAGGGTCATCAACTTGAAGAAGAGGAAAATGATTCAGGTTGTAGCATTGTTGGACCCTGCAGAAGGGGCACACTACACTGAACCAGTCTGCGATTATGAATAAAGTGATGATGAACTAGAATATCAGATCTACAAAATAAAAACTCGAGACTGAGACTGGATCAATCTAACAATGGATGGATGGATTGCATGGGACTAGGAGAGTTCCTGTACCTCTGATTCAGATGAAGAGTTGGAACATTGGCATAATTGTTTGCATGAATTATCCACGTTGTGATGCAATATGATGACAAAATCATTGCGTTGTGTTTCGTCAGAGGTAAGGAACTTACCTTATTATGATGGTTTAACTTACATGGATAAGTTTTTGGATGCATTTGAGTGTGAAGTCCCTGAGGATCACTTCTTCAAAGCATTAGATTTGGCACTCTATGCTACGCCCACATGATGGTGGGGTACGCACAAGGATAAATTTAATGAATGGCGAGATTATAGAAGAATGATGAGATTACGGTTTAGGCATCCTAACACTAGATTGACTAAGAAATAGAGTGGGAAGAATGATCTGCTCAATTACCTAGCAAAATGGACTAAAGCATGGGGGACAAAACCGCAGCCGGAATGGGTACACATATTTTGCCATACTTTAGACACAATTCCCATGAATTGGTATCTGGAAACGAAGCTCTGCCATGGCACCGTGGAGTGGGATATATTGAGAGAAGGGTTCTTATTGACCTTCAATTTTGAAGACGGATTCATGAGCATCGATGAAGCCCTACTGGAGATCAAGGGAGTTATCTTCAGAACACCACAAGAACCTATGGAGTGGGTCTAATTAAATTCGAGCACCGAGTTGCGCCATGTGCTGGAATGTTATAATGCAACAATTGAAGAGGAGGATGAAGATCTAAGATATATTAACATTCCAGAGGAAAAAGGGAATCACGAAGTCGAGGGACCATAAATAGACAACCCGGACATCACGGTGTCATTGAAGACAAAGAAAGTAAACATTCGTACTGAAGTCGAGCCAAGGTTTGCAAAGATTGGGGATTATTGGATGACGCTACTGTGGATAAAGTTATTGAGTTAGTCCATGAATATTAGGATCTTTTCCCTACCAAGTTTTCGGATTTTAAGGGAATAGTAGGAGGTTTGGGTGTTATGAAAATAACTCTGAAGCCATATGCGAAGCCTATTAAACAGAGGTTGTATCACCTTAATCCTAAATATAAGGAAAAGGTTTGCCTAGAGCTGGATAAGATGCTGGAAGCATGCATCATAGAACCAGTTGAGGAATCTGATTGGGTTAGCCCGATGGTGGTTTAGGAAAAGAAGCAGAAATGTGAGATATGGATTTGCGTAGATCTACAGAAGTAGAATAATGCTTGTGTCCATGATCCCTTCTTGACACCATTTACCGATGAGGTATTAGACAATGTTGGAGGGAAAGAGGCCTACTCTTTCACTGATGGGTTCTCTGGATATCATCATATTAAGATCGCGCCTGAGGATAGGAGAAAAATGACCTTCATGATGGGGTGGGGTTATTTTCAATAAACTGTGATGCCGTTTGGACTCAAGAATGCACCTATGATATTTTCTCGTGTATTCATCGCAACGTTCAACGAGTTCATTCATAAGTTCTTGGAAGTGTACATCGAAGACTAGACAATGTTCAGACTAGTAAAGTGCCATGTAGCAAGCCTACACCTGATGTTGGATACGTGTCGTAGATACCAGATCACGCTGAATTTTAAAAAATGCCTCTTCTGTGTTCCCTTTGGAATCTTGCTGGGTCATGTGGTGTGCAAGCAAGGGCTAATAGTGGACCCTTCCAAGATTGTAGTAATTGTGAATTTGGAGGCCCCAAGGAATTTTAAGCAACTGCGGGTGATGCTGGGACATACAGGATATTACAATAAAATTATCAAAGCATATGCTCAAATTACAACGCCTATGAAGAAGTTACTGAAGAAGGATGCCACATTCTATTTGAATGAAGAATGTCAGTGTAGCTTAGATGTACTGAAAGAAAAGATGGTTACTGCGTCGATCTTGGTATTCCCAAATTGGAAGAAGGAATTTCACGTACATGTGGATGCCTCTTGTATTGCATTGGGTGTAGTGTTAACGTAAGCCGGTGAAGGAGAAATGGGCCATCCTATCGCCTTCGTGAGTAGGAAATTATCAAAGGTTGAGAATAATTACTCAACTACTGAGCGCGAAGGATTGGCCATGGTGTACACGCTACAGAAATTCAGGCACTATCTATTAGGAGGGCACTTCAAAATGTACACAAATCATTCTACTCTGAAATATCTGGCCAATAAGCCTGTGCTGGGGGGAAAGATCTGTAGATGGTCGCTACTATTCTAGGAATATGACTTTGAAGTAATTGTTAAGCCATGAAGGTTAAATTAGGTACCTAACCATCTGTCGTGGATCGAAACAAGAGAGGAGCCCAATAATCTGGAGGAAGGTTTGTCAAATGTGGAACTCTTTGTGGTGTGTGTAGTAGATAACCATTTTGCAGATATCATTCACTTCTTGACTACGGGGATGGCACCGGAGAGGTATACAATTCAGCAAAAGAAGGAACTCGTAGTGCACGCGATAGACTTTTCAATGATTACGAGAAATTTGTATAAGATGGGTGCTGATGAAATATTGCGAAGATATGTGCTAGATTTTGAGAGAAATAAATTTCTCATTGAAGGTCATGGATGGGTTGCAGGAGGACATTATGCTAAAAAGGTGACTGCACAGAAGATTTTGCGCACAGGTTTATGATGGCTAACATTGCATAAGGATTCTAAGGCATATTGTAAGGCATGTGATGCATGTCAGAGAATGGGAAAACCATCACGAAGAGATGAATTGCTATTACAACCTCAAGTATCATTGTAGCCATTTGAAAAAAGGGTGATTGATTTTGTTGGGCCAATTTAGCCCCCAGGGAAGAAAACTAGTGCACACTGTATCATCACTGCGACAGAATATCTCACTAGATGGGTGGTAGAACTACCGGTTAAGAATTGCACAAGGGCTACAATAGCAAAGTTTTTGTTTGAGTATGTCTTAACCATATTTGGCTGCCCGAAAGTGTTGATGAGCAACAGAGGTACGCACTTTCTGAACGAAACAATCAGCATGTTAACAAAAGAATTCCAAGTCTACTATCAGAAGAGTACACCATATCACCCAAAGGCCAATGGAACTGTTGAAGCCTTCAACAAGATTTTGGAGAATGCGCTGACAAATATCTGCAACACGTAGTGAAATTACTGGGATGTGCATGTACTTGCAGTATTATGGGCTTATAGGACTACTTGCAAGAAGCTGACAGGACAAATGTCGTTCTAATTGGTTTATGATGTAGAAGCTGTAATGTCGATGGAGTATATCGTGCCTAGTCTACACATAGCAGCTCTCACAGGTATGGTAGATCGCAAAACCTTGGAGGAATGGCTCGCTTAGCTGATGGAGCTTGAAGAGGACCAATTCTTGGCAGGATTCCTTTAGCAAGTATAGAAGGAGCGTGAAAAATCATGGAACAATCGCCACATCAAGCTTCGCACCTTTAAGGTAAATGATCTTGTCTTGTTATATGATAGTAAATTCACTAAGTTGTTGGGGAAATTTCAGATGCATTGGCTAGGGGCATATATAATCTGAGAAATTACCAATGGAGACACAGTTCAGCTCATGAAGTTGAATGGACAACCTTTTCCAGGAAGAGTGAATGGGAACTGATTGACGTTGTATACAAGGGATCCTGTGCAATGACTATATGGCAGCAAGATAGTCTTAGTGCTCTAGGCAGTTGCAAGGGAGTGCAATGTTATAAAATACACTTCCAGGTTTGGAGGACTACGCAGCAGGTAGGCCGCGCGGAAGATAATGAAGATGCAATCCAAGGATCTGCACGCAGGAAGCTGCACCATCCAGGGAGGTGTCACACAACACAAAATAAAAGTGACTCTTGGAGTCACCGTTCATGACTTGACAACCAGAAGATGGTTCAGAGGAGCAGGTTGGCAACATTTAAGGCAACAATCTTTGAAGATCTGCCACAAAAACAATGGTAATTGTCAAAATTTGGGGGGAACGGTTGTATTTGAATTCAAGAACCCCTATAAATTTCACATGCCAACCCAAGAGAGAACTTTTTGCACCCTTAGAGTTGTTGTTGAAATTTGTTGTCTGTCACTCATGAGCCGATCATTTTAGGAGGAATTCTTCACACGCACATACATTTCTCATGAATCCCATGAGTTGTTTATGGAGAGGATGACTGCCACCAACCCCAGCGAAGCCTTGAGTTTGGAAGTCACTGTATCTGACACTACAAGACCTGAAGTATCCAGTGTTGAAGCTATGCCTACGGTGCCCACGGCGCCGAGGTCACCGAGGTCACCAAGGCCAAAATGGTCCATGGCAAAAGACAAACAACCTGCAGCAAAGGAAAAGCAAAAAAAGTCGGTGCAGGTACACACTTCCCCAAGGAAGCATACCGAGACACCAACACAGAAGAAAGATAAGCAGCCAACAAAAGATAAGCAGAAAGTAGTAGACCTGGAGGAGGAAGAAGGCAAGGGAACAAAATATATTGACGTTGAAGGTGTAGAACCTATAACTAAGCTCCTTAGGTATATCCCTACGAGAAAGGGAAAGACGAAGATCACAAAGGACCTAGACTCGAAGAAATTCACCATTTCCATGCCCCTACTACCTGAGCAGTTCCCTTTTGAAGGTCTACAGCTCACGCGAATCCAACTATTGAAGATAGAGGATTGGGACCTCACAGATCATGCTAAGTTCCCACATTTAGCGACGGATAAACACCTTAAGCAATTTTATTATGAGGAAACAGGTGTTACAAGATTGGAAATGGAGGAATGGGGCCACGGTGTTGAGCAACAGGATTTCTCAATTTGCTATGGGTACCACATTACCACCACAAACCCATTAACATAATTTGTGTACGCCAGATACTTACATTGGTTCATGATGGGTGCCTATGGCTAGGAGGGCCTATACCCATCACATATATGCTCATTCAAAGGATTACGCACCTACCATATGAAGGTTTGAACCTGGCCAAGGAGTTTGGTGGAAAGATGGGGGAGAAGGAGCTTGTAGAAAGAATGAAGAAAAATTACGAACTCGTAAAGAAGTCGCATGGGTACTCAATTTTATCCATATCAGACCCCACAGTTCAATTAACCACGTGGATATTAGCAAGAGAGGTGATCAGGAAATGTCATGCATGTTATAGACATATTTGGGCACTGCAACCACAATATTATATGTCGATAAACCAAGGGATTTCTAACCCCTAAAAGTGTTGTTTCCTACCCTAAAGGATCATGGTCAACTGATTACATCATTCCCCAGAAATTCCACCTGAAAAACCACTCAGAACTGGCCAAAACTGGACCATACTGACTACTCCACTGTCAAGGTGCGATGCATACTGACGCCTACACTAGCCAACTGTGATGCATACTGAAGAGGCCTTCTATGGGGTATGATGAGCGAGAATGGACAAATTTTTTAGACAATTTGCTAAGTGGATGCTCATGGAATCTTCTAGAAACTTCTCCTATGACACTTGCCTCTGAATTTGCCCAGGGATGAGTAAGATATCCAAGAAATCTCCAAGTGGAACCAAGAACTACAAGTGGAATGACACTAATCAAAAACCCAGAGATTACTCACACCCTTGGAGACATATATAAATGGATCCCTCATCTGAGAGATATGGAGGCTGGAATTTTGTAATTTGTAAGGAAGTGCTGATAGTTTGTTTTTGAGAAGGAACATTGTATTTTTGGGTGATCTTGCTTTTCATTAGGTGAAGAGGGATTTGATGTTGGGAGGATGATGTTGGATCAGACAACTGGGTCGTAATCCTCTCTTCTATTATTAATAAAGTTCTTTGAGTTTTCCTCCATACAATCGTGTACTTGTGAATCTTGTTATTTGTGAATGCCATTGTATGTTCAATGTATTTCTAATTCTGCATTGTTTATGATATAATAGATTTAAATTATTTGATGGTGTTTTGTTACTTTGTTTCTACAGGTGTTCTCTAAACAGGACAAGTAGGAGAAGAGTTGCAAGCTCTATCAAGGGGGAGAGAAATCAAGCAAGGAGTCAAGCAGAAGATCCAGGTTGGCCCCTTTGCTTCTCTATTATCTATCATACATAAAGGAAATCACAAATTGCTTTGATTGTTTGTTTCTAGGATAGCTGCCAATCCTAGTGGGACTAGCAGATCGAAAAGACACTAGTTTTCCTGGAAACAAAATGGTGACTCTGCGAGGGAGCAAATAATTTGTTTGTTTGTTATTGTTGTTTGCTTTATAAACTATAGACAGAGCCTGAAGTTAGCTAGATAGCCTTCGAACTACTTTTGCTATGCAATTGCAAAGTAGATGAATGTTGCTTCAGTCAATTTCTAGTTTAGTTTATGAACTGAACAACTGACTTAAAAGCATCCTAGATGCCCTTGTGGTAGCTCATTAACCTCCGAAGATCATAACCCTGTACTTTTCACTTTACTGTCCATAATAGCTCAGCTTAATCCACTGAAATCAATTGTAAATTTGAGCCAAAACCCATCTCAGTTGCACTCCTTGGCCCATCGCACCATCTCTAACTGGAAGCCAGTATGCATCACACTTCTTGTGTGTAGTAGATGATATGCATCCCTATTTTTGTGAATCATAGGTGCAATGAATGAGTAATCCTATTTCTCTCCTTGAAATTTGGGGTTTTTGTCCTTGTTTTCAGCTCTGTTTGATTGTTCTGCTACTTATGAATAATATCTCATTACTGAAGCTTCTTTGCTTTACATAGTTTAGCCTCCATTGATAAGGATTAGTAATGTTTTTATGTATTTGTCTATCATTTACAATCTCTTGTCGAAAATTTACTTAAATCGAACTGTCGTTTTTGTCAAAAAAGAGAAGTGTTGTAAATTCTTCCTTCTCTAGATAGTCGATTGAACTTTTTGTTTTGTATTTGATTTGATTTACTATTATTTGAAGTGTTGAAAGTGTTTTCTATTCGAAATTGAAAAGTGTCGTTTAGTCTTCCTTTCCATTTTGAAAAGAAATTGTTGAAATGTCGCTTTGAAGAAAATAGTTTAGATCTATACTTAGTTTTCCTTTTGGGCATTCCTCACATTAAGGGAACAAAAAAAAAAGACATGCATTTGCATTTGCATTTAGACTATGTGAGAAAAATGATTTAGGAAAATTGCATTTAGTGTGTGCTCTTTGCTCTTTGGTTGAAAGAATCATAATCTTCCTTCCTTAGTAACTAGGATTTTCATTGCTAAAAATAAACAACAATTGTTTATCATTTTAGATTGCATATTTAGGAATTTTACATCTACATCACACGGTGAACCTTGAAAGACAAACTTATAAACAAGATCAACTCTAAAATAAATTTCAATGAACTTAACAACACTTTGGAACCTAACGCAACACATCTAGAGGTCTAGGTTAGAGACATGTTCTGGGGTCATAAAATCTAGTAAATATCATTTTCATCGAAGGTTGGGTGATTCCTCCTCTTTGATACGACAAGTGCTAGCATGGAATTGTGATCCTTGTACCGTCGAGTATATATTGGGAGACCACAATAGGCTTATATCCTTTATCCATAGGAAGCTATGTCTACCACCCTATTGATCGCAAAGCACTAAACACAACATTCAGGAAGATTGGCTGCCATACATAAGTCCTTGGTAATTTCTCTTTAATTTACCCCTGATGCAGGGTGGCCTGCAAATACCAGGATCTTTTATGCTCATTCCATTACAAATATACACCTCAAACAATTTCCCAAATCAATCTCAATACATGGCAATTTCACCAGCGTCTTCAACACTTCCATCCACAATATAAAATCTATATGAGATACGATTAGCTGCAAAAATCTTTGAACTTCTGAAGGTCTGAATTACCGTGCTATGCAACCACTTCAAATATCTGGAAATCTCTGGAAATCTCTGATACCACCTGATGCAAGGTCAACGTGCTCATAACCAGGATCCTTTTCACTCATGCATATAAACATGCATCTTAGTTCTTTTCCAAACCAAAACTTCAGTAGTTGGCAATTTCACACAATACCAGGTGCATGCGGAAGTGCCTCGTCATCTTACCCAGATTCAGTGCGCGCACTTTGATAGTGTAAAATAATGGAATGTGCTTCAACATTCATAGCCTTCTCCTATACTTATAAATTCTAATATTTCTTGATACGCTAGGCTCTCCATACTGCACACGGTTTTTTCCTTTTAATTAACAAGTCATGTGGCTCTATTTAATTTGAAATCCACCACTGCTCATTACCCGAGTTTCATAATCACGTTCTGCATCACAAATAAACCACCCTTTCATGACATTGCCTTTTCTTCAAACTGTGGATGCGCGTTTCCCTCAATTATAACCAAACCTTAAACTCGGCTTCTGTTGAATATGACTGGACTTTCAATCTCATCTAGAATAGTGGAACTTTTCCATCATAACCAATCTCTTTGGCCTCCGATTTTTGTAGTCGGATTGTAAACAAACATTTAACTTTTCCACTGCTATGTAATTAATCCATAGACTTTTAGCCTACGCAGACATTGAACTATGAATCCACCATATAATCAAGTTTTAATCTCACCAATAATGGTTACACAATATCCATAACCATTTCCACATAGCCAAAACAAAAGGTTCGTAGCTACTCAGATTCATACAATAGTCAAAGCAAAAATCCGCACCGAAAATAGGTTAATACCATAGCCAAAACTTCACAACGACTAACAAAGAAATTTATATAAGTTTTTCTTTTACGCGAATGTTCAAAAAAGATCACGATGCATTGGAACCAAATCATATCACTAGAATGCAAACCACAAGATGTACCTTTGTGCCAGAAATGAAATTATTCCATATACGATCAGAGCACATTACTCTATACTAGAACAAATGGATATATAACATGTCATTTGTGCCACCGCAAGTTTATATATATATATATATATCCACAGATATATATATCTCCACAGATTTGGATATATCCACGCTTGCAGGATATAAGTTGATATATATCAAATACCAACAGCTGCGCCCAATTGAAACTACGAGATTTTTTTTTTAAATGTATAGTGATTTTAAAATATATACATCAACAATATCATTCCATTTCATTACATGAGAGGAAGAGTTTTCAAAACAACACTGCATCGCCTCTCCTCTCTCTCCTCTTCCTCTAGAAAAACTCCCTCTGCCTCTTGCATCACCTCCTGTGGGTGCATGCTGGGTTGAGCTACTGCTAGCTCCTTCTTTAGGTGTTGTAGACCTTCCACTACCACCTTGACTTTCTTTTCCTCTGAAAGTCCCTCTGCCTCTGGCAGACTGCTTCCTCATAAGTTTTTCCTCCGCTTTTAGTGCTATCTGATAAGCTTCCTCTACTGTTTTAGGAGACAACAGGCTTATCTCATCCTGAATGTCCATCCTGAGGCCATTCATATATCTAGCCACCCTCTCATCTATATTTTGGGCTTCTCCAGCTCTTATGCTCACCTTATAAAACTCTTCTGTATATTCTTTCACTGTTAAAGCTCTCTGTCTAAGATTTTGCATTTGTCTAAATAATGTTTGCTAATAATTACTGGGAAAAAACTTACCTTTTAACTTCGCGACCATTCTACTCCAACTCTTGATTGGCTGCTTACCTAGTCTCCTCCTTTCCGCCTGCACACCATCCCACCAGAGTGTTGCATGGCCTATTAATTTGGTGACAGCAAACTTTACTTTTTTCTTATCTTCCATTTCTTCATAATCGAAGAATTTCTCCATGCTATTAATCCAGTCAATCAGTTCTTCTAGATTCAGTCCTCCTTGGTATATCAGCACTAATTGGTTCCATGGCTTGGCTGTGGATTTCAACACTGACTGAAAGAACCTCATCTCAGGAGTAACCTCTACAGCTTCCTCCTCTGTAGCTTCAATTTCGGGCTCACTAACATCTCCATCATCTATATTTCTGCTTGCGGTTAACGCGTCCAATCTAGCTCACAGCTCTTCTATGCCTTCCATTATTTCAGCGTTTGCAACAGGCCATCCTCTTCCACCACGTCCTCTTCCTCTTCCAATTCTGAAAGCCATCCTTCTCCTGCTCCTGAGATTCAATTCTATGACAGTTGATGGCTCTGATACCACTAATGATGGTGGGGTTGCAAGGGTTAGGGACAATCTCCCTAATTTGACCGCAATCTCCTGAATATTTGCCTCAATTTCTTTTCCACTGGCTTCAGGAGTATCAGTCATTAACTTGCTGGCTTCATTCCCTTTTTCGAAGAGTCACAATCCTTTAGTGAAGCCAGGAAGATCCGATTGAAAATTGATAGAAGAGAATAAATAGTTAATTAATAGAATGCTCCTGCATGCTCTTTTGATTCATTCATTGGGAGGATCCGACACGCTGTTGACAACCCTGTCCACGCTCACAATTGGAATTTTCAATGGAAATCCAGGCGCTCCTTCCCTATCCACGCTTCAGCCTCCTTGTCCATATTATGGCTTTCATTCCACCTACAGTTGAACAAATAAATCCAAGAACAGTAGCAATGACAAAATTATAAAGCGTGGAAGCTTATAGCTGATGGTTCCAATTGACCTTCGTAGAATCGAACTCAAGGAGAATCTGCCACGCACATTCACCCTTTAATGTTGTATCACCAATTTTAAATCTGGAATTTAACCCGGTTGAACCTATGCCAGATCGAAGTACGATCCACCATGTATATAAGAACCATGTGAACAACCATCGATGATAGAGTTATTTTATCCTTTCGAACGACTTAACCCTCTCTAAAACTCTGTATTCCGCCAAACTATATTAATACATAGCGCAGTGCTCACTGTCGTTCATTAAGAAAATATAGAAATTATTCTATGTAAATAGAGGATTTTTTGAACTGTAACAAACATGAATTTAAAGGCGCAATCAATACAATAAACAAAACTATTCAAGGCTCTATACACAATAATGTATAAAAAGGCGATTTAAATCTTCCTCATACGCAGCACAATAATGCTTCAACGCGTTCATTCATGATACATCCATACAAGTTTAATAAATTACCATCGATTTTCCTTTCCAACGCTGAGAGAAATGTTTATCACAATACTGCTGGCATCCCCCTTCAGCTTGGTGGTCCATCCATTTTTATTCATAATGTATAATCTTGTTTAGTACAAAAGCAGCTTTGTACCTAATAATTTAAGGCTTTTACAATTTATCAAGTTTTATTCTCCATGCTGATCCTACTTTTTAAAGAAAAGATAGTATGTTTTATTTTATCCTATTTTTAACTAGAAAGCATAGAAATAGCAGGCTTTTTTTTTGCCTGAGTGGCATGCACCGGCTATCCTATAAAAACAGCAAGCTTTTTCTATCTAAGTGTCATGCACCTGCATCAACCACCAAGGTGTATATTGTAGTTTTGTGATTGGTTTGGTAATCCCTCTATCTAGATCTCCAGAGTAGTCACTTTCATTCCTTTTTGACTCTTTAAAAGAAAAGGTCCATCTAAGCACTTGTCACTTCAAGTTCATTAAAAATCGAAGGGGACTAGAGTCATCTTTAGCTTTTTCTCGACTCTTAAAAATTGAAAAAGCAAAGTTGTGTCAAAGCGTCATTAAAATTTATTAAATTCGGAATAACATCCCTGTCCCTTAATTGGTCTTAGGTTTAGATAATGGAGTCCACCAATTAAGGAATCCCTCTTGAGGGGAATCCTAGTCTATTTTCTTCTTGGGGAAATATTGGTGCTCCGTATATGGCCACATTGTCCCTTCCAGGAATCAAAATTGGTTTGCCAATATGGCTATTCTCAACCTCTATCGTTCAAAATACCATAATTCCTCAGCAATCGAATTAGCAACCATTTTATACTGAAGTTGACCCTTCACCTTCTACTTTGTTTGTTTCTCCCTCCCCTTCTTCCTCTTCGCTTGGTGAAAATAGTGATACTAGTAACCAAGTGGCTGAGAAGAAGAAGAAAGGGAAGGAGAAGAAGAAGTCAACTAAACAAGGGGGAAACCATGAATCATCTGGTGAAAATATGACACTAAATCTCCTAAATATCCTTGTCTAATTTGCAAAGGAAACCATTTTCATCGAGATTGTCCTTGCATTCCACAGATCTTGAGAGAATGGTCTCCCCATTCGCACCATCCAGTGTCATCAACCTCTGACGATCATGTTGACAGCACACCATCAACTAGTGAAAATGAAGTTCTTGGACAAAAAGGAAAGGTCAAAATTCCATGTCGATTATGTGAAGGAGACCATCACCTTCCCTGTTGTCCTTTTATGGATGAGGCCAAGAGAATCTTGCATAGCCATCCTGCTTCACCACAACGACTTCCATCTGGATACAAGAAACTCACCTCATGTCCTTTACTAGTTGAAAATCTAACTGACATAACTCAATTTTCGGTCGAGATGCCTATCATTGATATTGAACCTTCTGAGTCCATATCAGACCAAAGTCAGTAGGTCGAGATGGCAGTCGACCCAGACTTTCCTTCAAAAGGTGCACCTTCAGATGATACAATTTCCAAAGAGAATGAGAACGATATTGTTCAAATTATTTTTGTTAATACAGAGTCTGATGAACTTGGGGGAAATCCACCCATTCCTTTACAACAGGAGGAAAATTCCCCAGTTCAAGGGGTTCATTCAATCGTTTATTCGATACCCCCTCCAAGTAGTATAATTGCTTCCTTCGATTGGAATCAACTAGCAAAATCCTGTCTTCCTTCTAATGTACCATTCCTGATCATAGTACAAATCTACAAAATGATCATGTCTGACACTATCATAGACGAAGGGGATTTAGTGAGTATCCTTTCCTCAACTACCTAGAAAGCACTTGGTTCACCATCGCTTATGCCTGTTACACAAAATTTGTCAAGCTTTAACAAAGGAACCAGTCGACCATTAGGGATCCTTCCGAATTTGTTGATAACTTTGAAAAGGAAAATCGTTCACTTGAATGTGATGGTAGTCCAGGGACCATTAGATTACAATCTACTCCTTGGATGTGACTATATTTATAGCATGGAAGCTATTGTTTCCACACTCTTTTGAGTGATGTGTTTTCCGCATGAAGGCAAGATTGTCTAGCTTATTGACTAGCTTTCATTTCCCGGTACAAACACAACTCCAAGTAAAACATCATCCCTAAATGGTCTCTTTGCATCAAGAGTGTCTCTTCAACCTTCATTCCATCCACCTGATTGTAGTGAGTAGTTCGGTGAATGAAAGGAAGCTTAGGGGGCATGCACCCTGGTCTGCTTCGGCAGACAAACCCAGCAGAAAAGACAGGTTTTCCTATAGGGTATGTGATTAGTCTGAAACACCATTCACCTTTGTCTACGCTACGGACAAAGCCAAGGAAGTGTTTTTGTCTAAACGCTGATTAAAAAAATTCATGCTTAACCGCAGTAACTTCCACATGGTTACCTAGAGACTCTCCTTTTCTTGATGTCTGGGGGCATGCAAACCTTTTTTATGCGAGCAAAAAATGACTAATTTCATTTTTTAGCTTTTTAGTTTGTTAACTTATTAGGTTAGATTATTGGTCTGATCCACCATTCACCTTTGTCTACGCTACAAATGAAGCAAAGGAAGCATTTGAACCGTTCTGCAGATGAAACCATCCTACCTAACCTCAATAATTCCTTAGCTTTCTAGTTTTTATCTTTTTAGTTTGGTCGTTTCTAGTTTACATAAAAAGGAAAAAGCAGCAATGTTATCGCATGGTTCAAGCTCATTAAAAAATAAACCTACCACTAAGCATATGTTCCCCCATGGTTCAAGCTCATTAAAAAATAAACCCACCTTTGGTAAATAACCTTTGTGATCGCCATAATGCCAGCCTTTTGAGCCTTGGTTGTGTTCCTGCCATCACCTCCATCATTTTGGCCGATTATATGCTTCCACTTGATTGTTTACCCTTTTGAGGAATAGCTACAACAAGTGGTACAGTTAGCCACCCTCTTCACATCACCATGTTTTGAGAAGTTCAAGGCTCACCGGAACCAGTTGCTACCCTAAGCACCACTTGTTCCTCAAAAAAAATGAGTCCACTTTAAACTCTTTTCAGACTTGTTAAATATGAAAAGATTGTCAAGAAATTGGCCTCTCCAGCTCGCTAAAGTGATTGGAAGTGTCATCCCTCCTGCATATTTTAATATTTTTGGACCTGAGGGATTATCCCACAAAAATATCGAGCGCTTGGTTTTCGGCTCTCTAAAGTGAACAAAAAATCATCCCTTACATATTCTTTTATACTTTTTCGAACTTAAGGGATTATGCTATGAAAAAGGACTGCTGGAGTTTTCTTTTCATCCCTTTTCAAACTCTCTAAACATGAAAAGGACTGAGTTATCCTTGTCATTAAACTCAATAAAAAAATAGCGACAAACTTGTCCCGCCAGACAAGAACGAGTTTCACTGTCGCTAGGCTCGCTAAAAAATAGCAACAAATTTGCCCAAAGGGAAAATTATAGAACAAGCATATGTTATCCTCCTCAAGCTTAACAAAAATAAGGAGGTACTGGTCAGCAATGACTAGGGAAAAAGGGAAGAAAACTTAAAGAATTTTATTGGTAGCATGTCGCTCTTGAACATGACACTTTCACTCCATCACCATGATTGAGTTGGGTTGGGTTATTCAGTTCACTGATCATATCACTGTTGGTCTGCCGTATCATCCATATTTTGGGTTTAACGTACCAATCCATCTCAGTGTTGCTGATATGTTCAAGAGAAGTCATTCAGAGAATTCACCATCCAGTTAATGCCTTATCCACTGCAATACCTTCACCCTCCATTTTTCATGACCGCCATTATAGAACCTAGTATCATCAGATCGTTTTCACCTCCAGAAAATCATTTTCTTCATTTCATGTCGTTGATGTGGGATACATTAAGACCCTCCTACGATAGGTCACTTCTTGTCGACAACAACTCATTATCCAAGAAGTTGACTTAGAAACAACCCTTTCAATACTTTGAAGCTTGCATGCCTCAATGGCAAGTTTCTTACTTTTGGCGACAGATTTACATCAATGGCCTTCGACCGAGAGATTTTGTGTGGTGTTCAACATCGGATGATATATTCACACCACGTAAATTGTACTATAGTACCTTGAGGGTCATTATCATTATTAGTGATTCCTCTCGCGCCTGTTAATAGCTTACTTTATTGGCTGGTAATCAGGTGATGTCTTTCCATGTTCAACTTCAGGACATCTTTTCACATGGATCGACTTGTACATCGGGAAAATATTGAACGAGTTTGAAGACCATGGATCTAGTTTCATCCATCCGGGCTGCGATATATTTAGGAATAAAAAGACATCAAATGTACATAGAACCTACATAGATGATCACCCAAGCTAAGGGATGATGACTCTACATGTAAAGAATCACCAGTCTGCAACTGCAGACGATT
The DNA here is from genome assembly GCA_000404065.3 of Pinus taeda. Taxonomy (NCBI): domain Eukaryota; kingdom Viridiplantae; phylum Streptophyta; class Pinopsida; order Pinales; family Pinaceae; genus Pinus; species Pinus taeda. The sequence goes on along the minus strand of APFE031572485.1, from coordinate 91,993 downwards.
ATCTGTTCTATGTACATGAAAATGAATTTATAAAGCTAAGCCTGGGAATGCCCACCTTAGCTAGATCATGGAAAATTATATTATGATTATGTATTTTGTTGTATATTATACAGGTCACCTTCCAGTTCGAATACCTCAGATCCTCATGATAAAGCATTTCACCCGACATCTAAAGATTTACAACTTCATGCTTTAGGGGCCAACTGTTATAGACATATCTGGGCACTGCAACCCCAATATTATATGTCGATAAACCAAGGGCTCTTTAACCCTTAAAAGTTTCTTTTCATACCCTAAAGGATCATGGTCAACTAATTAAATCATTCCCCAGAAGTTCCACCTAAAAAACCACTCATAATTGGCCAAAACTGGACCATACTGACTGCTCCATTGTCAAGGTGCGATGCATACTGACTCCTACACTAGCCAGGTGTGATGCATACTAAAGAGGCCTTATGTGGGGTGTGATGAGCGAAAATGGAAAAATGTCTAAGACAGTTTGCTAAGTGGATTCTCATGGAATCTTCTAGAAACTTCTCCTATGACACTTGCCTCTCTTAATTCACCGAGGGATGAGTAAGAGATCCAAGAAATCTCCAAGTGGAACCAAGAACTACAAGTGGAATGACACTAATCAAAAACCCAAAGATGACTCACATGCTTCCAGACATCTATAAATGGATCCCTCATCTGAGAGATCTGGAGGCTGGAATTTTGTAATTTGTAAGGAAGTGCTGATAGATTGTCTTTGAGAGGGAACATTTTATTGTTGGGTGATCTTGCTTTTCATAAGGTGAAGAGGGCTTTGATAATGGGAGGATGATGCTGGATCAGACAGCTGGGTTGTAATCCTCTCTTCTAATATTAATAAATTTCTTTGAGTTTTCCTCCATACAATCATGTACTTGTGAATCTTGTTATTTGTGAATCTCATTATATGTTCAATGTATTTTTGATTATGCAAAGTTTATGATATAATATATCGAAATGCTTTGATGGGGTTTTGTTACTTTGTTTCTACAAGTATTCTCTAAGCGGGACAAGTAGGAGAAGAGTTGCAAGCTCTATCAAGGGGGAGAGAAATCAAGCAAGGAGTCAAGCGAAAGATCCAAGTTGGCCCCTTTGCTCCTCTCTTATATATCATACATAAAGGAAATCGCAAATTGCTTTGATTGTATGTTTCTAGGATAGTTTCCAATCCTAGTGGGACTAACAAATCGAAAAGACACTAGTTTTCCTGAAAACAACACAAATGAAGTTCCAGCGCCCGTAGTGTCCCTAGCTGCATAGTGAGCGAAGGGTGTGCAGTTAAATTGGTCCAGATACCTCTGTCGAGAGTTCCTCATGAACTGCCGAGAGGTACAAGATGAAACCAATCTATTTCACTACGCTTGGTTATTGTTTTCCATTGTGCTTGTCATTTGGGAATTATCAGAGGACAGCAAGTTTCTTCCACTTGAGGAAGGATTTCCGAAGGCAGCGTAATTCACCTCCTTATGGGCTACCAAGGACCCTGCATGGATCACAGAGATGATTTTTTTTTGGGTCATGATGGAATTGAGTCTCTACATGGCTATTAACTAGCATTCAAGGTTGTCCCCAACCTTGTACACGCAGCTGTCAGCCTACGCAACCTTAAAGGTTGACTTCCACAAGGTGTATATCCAAGCATGGAAGGATCCAATGCAGAAGTTGCATGACTTGCCATATTTGGTAACAAAAACATATGTACAAGAGGTGGTAGCAAGATGGTCCATAGAGTGGCGCGCCCCCTCAGATCTCGTTGTTGGGCCAAGCATGGGTGCGGAGAGTATTTCCGTGAAGAAAAGGAAGGAGGCAGCTAAAAAAAACTTGGCCCACAAAGAAATAAGGATATTGCAGAGAAGGCTCATGTTGAGAAGGAACGTAGTGCCAAAGAGAACACATAAAAAGAGCAACATGAGTCTTAGAAAGGTGGCAAGTCACCTTCGCCAAAAACAGAAATAGAAGAGCTTATAGGACGAGGCAGTGGAGGCAAGGAAGGGAATCAAACCCCCTTCATTCTGAAAAGGCATGAACTAGAGAAGTAAGCTGGATCACAGAAGAAGCAAAAATCTCAGAAAACATAGGTTGATCCCATGGTGCTCACAGAAAGCGATATGGATGAGATTGGTCATAAAGTTGGGGACGCCACAACAGAAGTACTGCAACATTTTGAGAAACTATACATGCAGACATTGGAGAAGTTTAGAAGGACCTCTGAGAGTTGCAGTTGTTGTCTTGATGGGCCCTAACCCAGGTTCAGTTTTAGTCAGTCAAGTAAATTTCTACATTATTGGCATTTTCGGCATCAATCTGCGGAGCGTGGACTGAAGTCTCACCTGAAGAAGTATGGGGGGATGCAAGAACCAAGTTTCCACACTCTGAGATGGTTGTGATGTCAGTTTTATACCTTAAATCTTCCTTCGTGTAGATCATTAAGCCTTTAGGGATTATTGATGTATTTCTTTATTAGTCTTTCAGAACCTTTACGAAGGTATGTGATCGTCCTTCGTGTAACCCTAACAAGCGATCTCGGCACTTACGCACCTGTGTAAGTACTTTTATCTATAGTTCATGAATTATCTTAAGTGTTCACCAATTCTATCATGCATTTTATATTATCTTTGCATAAACATATATATCTCTACTTGCGTTCATATAAAAGAGGAAAGCATATAGATTCTCACATCAATTTAGCATTAAAACATAAAACCAATGTTTAACATAACATAATCACATGCAATTGACAGAAGTAAAATACACAATAATTTTAGAATACTCTTCTTTATTGATGATCCAGATGTTCAATACAGACTCTAACTAACTTGCGCACATAGCTGCAGGTGTCCACGCACTCAACTACGGACTTCCACCCTAGGCCTCTACACACTCATCTGTAGAGCCTTATTCCTATGCTAAGACTCTCACTCTTAGCTCCTTTACAGACTCATCAAATGACTCAACTTCATTGAACTGACTAAAACTGACTTAGAGTCCTCTTAAGACCTTCTTTTTATACAATCCCATGGTCTATGGACCAAGGGTGGATCTCATCAAGCCGACACAACCTATCTAGAATAAGGGCGGGAACCCTTTTTGACTCTTGATATATTCACGCTCCATGACCATAAAAAGCAGAGACTTTACATTTCTTTGTACAAAATTTGGGCCATATGCCCCAAAAATTGTGTTTTTAACCCCAAAATTGACCCTGGGGTACCTGTTCCCAACAACAGCTCCAAGCAACCAAGATCCAAGAAGATGTCAGGAAGGTGAGCGGTGCACAAGGTAGTTTGGCATGGGGTAAAAGTAAAATCATGGAGATGGTTCCATGGCCGTAAGATGTGCGAGTCTTCCCCTTGCCTGAAGTTTAGTTTGCACCGACACCGAGGAACAATGTGCCCTCCTTGACAAGGTCACAAATATGGGCCTGAACATTGTCGTGATATCACTTGAATCATTGCATGCATTACTACAGGGAGTCATGGAAGAACTTCGCATCAGGGAATAATGAGCACTCAGTGTTGTCAATGAAATCAAAGTCAATAATCAACAGTTATTCACTGAAAAGATGTAGGTTATGAAGGAGAAGGAGATTCTCCAGGCGCACAGTTCATCACTGGAGTCAACAGTCGTAGAGGCATGCAGGACAGTGCCTGAGATTCATATCCCTGAGGATGCACAACCAAAAGAAAATATCAAAACACTAGTTATTAGTGTGCATCAATCCAAAGCCGAGGTTAACTGAGTTCAGTTTGAACTCAACATGAAGATCATCGAGCTGTAATTAAAGTTGCAGCCGACGACTCTGTCGGAGATCTGCGAGCAGCGCGAAGCCACGATCAAGGAATGGTCACTCTATATGCCATAGTTTTAGACTGCACACCATTATTTGAACAAGACATGGAGTTGGTAACAAATCTACAGGAGGATCCAAACCTTCAGACGCTGCATACCGAAATAAGGGAGTTGCAGCGACAGTTCGATGAGGTAAGGGAAACCATGCACTCCATTGCACCAGTGCAGCGCCTAGCCAAATTATAGGAGGGGAAGCAGCTCCTCGCATAGATAGAGGAAGCACAGAAGAAGGAGGCATTTCTTAAGGCTAGGCTACATCCTTGGTTAAAAGAGGCTTATCAAGTCACGACCATTATTCAGGATAAGCTAATGGGCTTGCAGCAGACACAATAGACAATGAGGTTGGCTACAAAAAGACCAACTAAAAAAAGTTTAGTGGAGGAAGTCAAACAGACAGTTACGCAGAGCACTGTCGAGGTTGCAGTAATCCAGGTGGAGCTAGGGGCTCTTCGTAGTAAGATCATAGCACCAGCCGAGTGACTGGAGTGCGAGTCATGATCTTTGTGTTAGGGGCTCGTTGGGATGGGGTCCCCTGGGTCAGTTTTGGGGTTAAAATAACCCAAGTTTTGATATATTTTTGTAACTAATGTAAATTCTCCACGATTTGTGGATGCAGAGTGTGTAGATGATTAGGAGTCAAAGGGGCTTTATCCCCTTGTTTATGTAAAGTTTGAGTCGACTTTGAGATCCACCCATGGTCTGCAGACCATGGGATTGTATGAGAAAGGATATAAATAGGTGTGTCTTAGAGAGTATAAGGTAGGTCTATGTGGATAATGGATGGAGTCTTAGAAATAATAGCGCAGAGAAGTGGGTCAGATAGGAGAGAAAGGCTTTGTAGCTGAGTTCCCAAAGGCCTAGGTAGAGTCCGTAGCTAAGTGCATGAAGCCCTACAGCTAAGTGCGCAAGGTAGTTTTGAGTCTATAAAGCTAAATTGAAGATAAATAAAGAAAGTTACTGAAGAAATTCTGTGTATATCTGTTTTTCTATGTTTAATTCTGTTTATGATATATTTTGTGGATAAATAACGTGTTTATGAAATATTGATCTAATGATGCAAAATTCTCTTGAATAAGTATTAATAAATGTATGCAATGCATGTTAAGTACTTTCGCAAAGACTATGATGAAGTCTGTTATGTTTACTAAATAACTTAAGTAGATTTACGCAAACACTAATTTAGGATTGTTCTCTAATGTGTGTAAGTGGATAAATCAGTTGTTAAGGGTCCGCAAAGGCTGGTCGTAGACTTTCGCAAAGGTCTGAAGGTTTTTTTAGTAGAGTTGTAGTATCGAGCCCTAAGAGCTTATCGATCTACGCAAAGGTAGATCTGAGGCGCTAAAAGACATCACACTTGTCTCTGGATGGAGAAACTTGGTTCTTGCATCCCCCCATATTGCTTCAGGTGAGACTGCAGCCTGTGCTACATGAGTTTTTGCTGAAAGGGCCAGTAGTGTAGGGATTTGTTGGTTGCCACAACTAACTTTGAACCTGGGTCATGACCCCCTAAGCCAACAGAAATATATCCCTTCAATAAATTCAAATGCCCTCATAATTTATAATGATATTTTACTTTATTTGTTTTAATTCAACTTTGACCTTATTTTGGGGCTATGGGGGAATTCATTCCATAACTGCTTAAATTTCAACAATTGTTTGACTTGTGACCTCAAGTAAAAATCGTATGAAGGTTACAATATTTAATGACTCTAATCTTGCACCATTTCTTTATCATATGTTCCTATATGCATATGGAAGGTTCCTCAATAATGTTGAAGTGCCACAATATTTTGTGAGGATGTTGTACATTGAGTTTCAAGAGCACATGGATCTCAATTGTAGAAATAGAGGATCCATATTCTATGGAGTTGGTAAAGGTCATACATATGAACAACCTAATGTTATACGAGATGTTGGATTTAGGGCTCCATAACCTCATTTAGCACCTAGACCACCTAACATTGTTTCACTTCAAGATGAGTTAGACATTGCATCCAACATAGGAGCTCAAGGGAGGGAGAATATTAGGGAGTTGTTCAGGATGTTTTGCGACTGAAGTCAGTTGGCTTAGGCAAGAGTAATCATTCAGAGAGTGAGGAGAAAATTACACCATTTGTTAGTGTTCTAGATGAGGTTCTGAGAGAGGTGGATCGACCAGAACTCGAGAGATATGCAACATCTTGTAGAGATCATGCACAGTGATAGCCTTGGCTCACAATAGTCAGACTTTTGTCCAGGCATGTTCTAGGAAGCTATGATTAATGAACTGTAAAATCACATTTACAAGATTAGTTATAATGCATGTTACATATAAATTTATTATGATGAACTGTATATACCTTTTGTCTCCAAAAATGACTTATATATTTATTCGAACTTATGCAATTTTCATCATTTTTAATTGATGAAATACTTAACTCAGTGGAAAATTGTTGCTTCATGAACTTGTTGACGTACCAACACCCCAGGTATTACCATGCATATATATTATTTTTCTTAAAATTATGAATTAATTAAAATCACATAAATTTTATGTTGTCGCTTATACATTTTTAAGTTCATCTTTATGTTAGAAACATAAATGAAAGAATCAATTAGGAAACTGAGCCCAAAGGAGATGGTACAAAATCTCCACAAGATTGTATTTTCATACCCTAGTAGCCTTTTATCCATCCGGTTGTTTGGACAAAAATTTATTAATATTGATTATAAGTTCTAATTAATGGTATGTTATTTTAGAAATCCCATATATGATATGTTTGGTATTTATTAATTTCTTTTGATTAATTAAATTATGTTCTTGTAGTTTAATTAGAGTTCTCTCAATGGATGGGAGCTGGGAGATGTGGCGAAAGTGAGGGTTTATGCAAATCTAGGGTTATCAGCGGCGAGGCCGTAAGAGGGGTGGCAATGGGGACAAGTGCAGGAGCGTAAACCTTCTGCATGCAAACCGGGTCTGCAACATTATAAAAAGAGGAGGAAGGGTATACAAATCAGGGAAGAGCTGAAAGAAGACATGACAGGGGAACCAGGGAGGGGAGAGATCCCCTCCTACAAAAATGTGATAGCGGGAGAATCAAGCGGAAGCGAAATACAAAGAGAATCAAGGGAGAATAGCAAGGATGCGCCAATAATTGGGAATCAATGGCAAACAAGACTTGGAGGCAGATGTCTACCCAGAGCTCTAAAAAAACCAAGGTTCGTAATCCCTAACAATAAACTTGAAGAGTATAGGTGTTATATGAGGGACCATGCTTTGATATGTAAATTTGTAAGGTTTTGGCCTTCGAAAAAGGACCTAGAAAAGTGGATACAACAAAGATGGAAGCCAGAAGGGCATATAGATATAAAGCTAGGGGCAAAGGGCTTTTTCACAGTGATTTTTTCAAACTTAGAAGATAAGGAAAGAATCTTTGAAGGGGGACCATATTTCATGAATAATGCTGGGTTATTTATGAGGCATTGGGAGGACTGCTACAATCCAGACCAAGAAAAGATGTTAGCAACACCTATCTAGGTGAGAATGTTTGGCTTACCAATGGAGTTCTAGGACCCTGATATCCTGGAAGGCATAGGCAATACAATCAGGACCTTTGTCAAAGTAGCAGAGACAACAAAAAGAGGAAAGTATACATCCTATGCTAGGATATGCGTATATATGAATATAGTAGAACCACTGCCAGAGTTCATAGAATTAGAATACCATGACGAAGTATGGCAGAAACCGATGGATTACGAACATGTACCCTTCAGATGCAAAAGGTGTCATGAATACGGCCATCTCTTCAAACAATGCCCATTGAACAATGTAGAGGAAAAATCAAGGAAAAGAGAAGAAGATAAAAGAAGGACAGAAGGTACAGAAGGAGGGGAAGAGGGTTTCCAGGAAATACACAAAAAAAGAAGACCAGGGAAAGAATCGACAAGAATGCAACAAACAGTGAAAACAGTGCCATTAGAATGTCAAAACAAGTTCGAGGTCCTACAGGAAGAAGAAGGGGAGATGGAAAAAGAAGAAAACGTGGTAGAGCCTATGGAGCTCACAAAAGATATAAAGGAGCTAGATCTAAACCAGGGAAGCATGGTGGGAGGAGGAGCAGAGGAAAGCATGGATATGACAGTAGAACAACCTCAGATGGAGATTGATCCTCAGAATGATAGTGGAAGCGAAGAGGAACGAATAATGAAAAGGCTGTCACAGGATTGGAAAAATATTAATGAAAGGTTTATCCCAGAAGTCCAAAAGCAATTGTATAAAGAGACATTTCAGAAATACAAGGAGAAGAAAGGAACCACTCAGGCAAATCAAATATATCAAATAGGATCGCAAGGAAACCCAAGTCTAGGAATGGACAGTTCTGGCAAAGACGGTAGGAAAAGAGGGAGGCGGAAAATGAGCGAAACCATTCAAGCGGTAGGAGAAACACTAGTTAACTCGGGCAGAGTCATACCTCTTTCAGAGGTATTTCAACAATCCTCTAAAAAGTTATAAAATGATAGTCACAAGCTGGAATATTAGAGGCCTTAATTGTAAAGGAAAATAGAGGTATCTGAAGGACGGAGTGAATAAAGATAAACACAGTATAATGATAATCCAAGAAACAAAGACCAGCTCCCAAAAATTGGAAGAAATAATGAGAAAACAAGAAATTCATTATGAGGTGATGGGTCAGGATGCGAATGGCACGGCAGGAGGTCTAGCAATCCTATGGAATCCAGAGGAGGTGCAGTTTGAAAATTGGATAAGCCTACCCCGAATCCCCTCGGGCCTATTCAGATTGATAGGGTCATTTGGGTGGATTCTCATCACAGGGGTCTATGGACCGCATATACCAAGGGAACGGAATTTTTTTCTTAAAAACATGCAAACCATCCGAAAGATCTTCCTAGGGGTTCCATGGATCGTAGGGTGAGACTTTAATATGATAAAAATGATAGAAGAAAAGAGAGGAGGTATAAATAGACCGGGTCAAGATATGGAGGAGTTCAATGAAATGATTACAGAGTAAAGATTGGTAGGCATCCTGACAATAAACGGTATCCACACTTGGAACAATAGAAGAGGAGGTAGATATCAAATTGCCTCCAGGTTAGATCGATTTTTAATATCAGAACAAATAATGAATAGGGATGTATTTGTAGAGGCCATGATAATGTCGGCGATGGGCTTAGATCATTGGCCAATTAGATTGTAGATAGACATCAAGAAAAAACCCCTCAACAGACCTTTCAGATTTGAAGCCTTCTAGCTCAGGAATCCTCAGTTTATATCTAAGGTAAAGGAATGGTGGACTCAAAGTCAGCAAAAAGGAAAAGGTAAGATGCACACCTTTCAGCTAAAGCTAAAAGAACTCAAAGGGAAAATCAAAAAATGGAATAAGGAGGAGTTTGGAAACATATTAATGGGATAAGCAGAGACTAGAGAAAAAAATGGAAGAGATAGAACAAAAAATTATTATATAAGGAGGAAATGAAGAGAGGAGTAGAGAGGAGAGAATCCTAATTAGCCAACTTGAGGAACGAAGGAAACAGGAAGAGATCTGATGGAAACAAAAATCTAGGATAAATTGGCTACGGGAAGGTGAAAGGAACACAAATTTCTTCCACCAGGCCATGATCCAACATAGGCAAAGGAACATAATTTTCTCCATCAAAAACGAAGAAGGGGAGAGGATAACAGAACACAAAAATATTGAACAGGTACTAGTAGGGTACCACAAAGAACTGCTAACGGAACCACAAGTGGATAGAAGAGTAGCGACATAAATAGTCTACAAGGAAATCCCAAAGATAATAACGAAGGACCAAAATAAGGCACTGATGAGGGCAGCAATGCTAGAAGAAGTGGAGGAAATTGTGAAGGGTATGAAGAAAAACAAGGCCCTAGGACCGGATGGATACACAACGGAATTTTACCAGGCAGGTTGGCATTTTCTTGGACAAGAGATTCTAGAGGTGGTAGAGGAATCTCACATTAATCAGAAGGTATGGCCGAGTCTTAACTCTAATTTTTTTACTCTGATTCTTAAAAGTGCTAATTCTGAATCTGCCCAAGGGTTTCACCCAATTTTCCTTTGCAACGTAATTTATAAAATAATCGCTACATTGCTATCTAAAAGGCTGAAACCTATTCTCTCTAGTATAATATCCCCAGAGCAAACTGGCTTTGTGGAGGGAAGGCAAATCCTAGATGGATTACTAGTTACACAGGAAGTGATCCATTCTTTAAAACAAAAAAAGCAGAGGGGGATGATGATAAAGCTAGATTTGTCAAAAGCTTACGATCGCCTAAACTAGAAGTACCTAAAGGCAATCCTTAGGGCTTTTGGGTTCAGTAACAGATGGACATACTGGGTATATAATATGATAACAACGCCAAACTTTTCTATAATGTTGAATGGGGCGCCAACATCGACCTTCAACGCTAACAAAGGATTAAGACAGGGGGGCCCCTTATCTCCTTTTTTGTTTATCTTGGTTGCAAAAGGTCTGGGAAGGTACTTCAAAAAAGAGCTAAGGGAAAGAAAGATCAAAGGGCTAAGGTTATGGGGAATCAATCTGACTATCCCACACCAGTAGTTCGTGGATGACATCATGCTTTTTTGTGAGGTCTCTCTAAAGGAGGTAAGGGGAGTTAAAAGGATTTTGGATCTGTTTATGGAAGCCTCGGGTATGGAAATCAACAAAGATAAATCTTGTACTTTTATCTACAATACCCCATAAACGATCAAAGCTCATTTAACCAGAACGTTGGGATTCCAATATGGAGAACTACCAACAAAATACCTAGGAAATCAAATAGATGTAAATCCTACAAGAATAGAAAACTGGCAACATATAATAGAAAAACTCAAGAATAGACTTGAGAACTGGTCTTTTCGCTCGTTGAACATAGCACGACGATTGGTGCTCCTGAAATCAATACTCCAATCCATACCAATCTACCCTCTATCGGTTATGGCGGCTCCCAAAGGTGCATGTATGAAAATGAAGGAAATTTTCGGAAAATTTATGTGGGGAGGACCAAAACAGCAAAGGAAATGGGCTTTAGTATCGTGGAAAAGTTTGAAAAAATGAAAAGAAGAAGGAGTTCTAGGACTCCGAGACTCGAGCAACCTAAACCAGGTTCTAGGAGCGAAACTATGGTGGAGGTGGATGAGGGGAGGAAATGACTTGTGGAAAAAAATATGGACACAGACATATAATATGCCATCAACATTAGAAGGCATCCTCAGACTAGAAGAAACCCCAAAAGGATCTACAATATGGGAACTGGAAAGCCAGAACATAGATATCATAAACAAATATGCCTTCTGGGAAATAAGGGGAGGAAATACAACAAGATTCTGGGAGGAGGCATGGCAGCAAAGAGACAGAATGGTCAGTATCCAAGCTCTGCAAAGCACATATCAGAAGGTTGTTATGGAGGGGCTAGAGTGTGTTAGAGATTACTGGACAGAAGAGAAGCCAGACGAGATATGGAGAACATGGAGAAAACCAGAAGAATGAGACGAAAAATAGATCAGGAACAGAAGGGGATACTGGTAAAAGAATTGGAGTCAAGGAAAATTAAAACTAGAGCGGGACAGGATATTCTCAGATGGGGAAAATATTCAAGAGGAACCTTCACAGTCAAAGAGGCCTATTACTTAACAAACCGCTAGGAGGGAGAGGAGGAGACTTGGGACTGGGCAAAAATCTGGAGTAATAAATGGTTTCCGAAGGTTCTTATATTCGCATGGCTTGGTGGGAAAGAAAGAATTCTAACGTGGGATAAGCTTCAGAAACGAGGTTTCCAAGGGCCCCCGAGATGTAGCCTTTGTAAACAGGAGAATGAAACCCAGGAACAAATTCTGAACTCTTGTCCATTTGCTCAACATCAGTGGGATGAAGTCAAGAACCTCTTTGGAAAATCTAATAGGGACCCTCTAGATATTAAAAAAACTATCTTTGAATGGGGAAAGGGTCAATTCTCATGCCTGGTTGTAGGGAGAACATGGAATCTAGCCATAGGTTTTGTTATATGGCTAATTTGGAAGGAATGAAATCAAAGTATCTTCGTAGACAAAACCAATCCACCAGAAAATATATGGAGAAGAACGAAAAACTTAATTAGGGAGACTGTTCTGGTGGAAACCTGGGAGGAAGAGGATTGGAGAGCAAACCTTGAGGAAGGACGAATCCTAGCTAAACTAAATATGGAATATGGTATGGTGTACCCCTTGAAAGAAAGACAGTAAAGATCTCAAACCCAGAGGCCAGAGAAATTCAGTTTTCCTGGGGAAAACTTCATTAAATTGAATTTTGACGGGGCTTCCAAAGGAAACCCAGGGTCGGCAGGCTTTGGAGGTATCTTTAGAGATAGTGAGAGACGCACTAGATGGGTGTATGCGGACTGGGGAGGCATAATGACCAACAATGAAGCAGAGTTGATGGCTGTATACCAGGGTCTTAGAATTGCAGTAAGAAATGGCTACACAAACCTGGAAATCAAAGGAGACTCACAGATAGTAGTTGAAATGCTTGGAAATTTTAATAATGGGAAGGAGTGGGATCAAGTTGCAAGAAGCTGGAGAACGACATGGATCATTCAAGACGTGGAAGACATATTGAAGAGAATTTAATATAAAATCATCAACCATGTTAGGCAAAAAGGAAACAAGGTTGCAGACATTCTTGCAAATTGGGGATGCAAAGAACAGGGAGAAAAGGTGGATAGCATCTGGCCAATGGTAATGAACAGACCAGGATGGGAGAACCTCATCACAATAATCAAGCAAGACCATAATGGAACAACAGATCTATAAAAAGGATCCCCAGAGACCGGGTGGAAACGGCGGCGCGGAGGATGAGTAATAAGGTGAGCACGAAAGGCCACGATGAGCCTTGTGGCATACGGGTAATCATGACGGCGAACAGGAAGATCTGCAGAGGGGATATCATTGCAAGGAGGAGAAGAGGCAGAGTTATGGAAGCCAGAAGTGGTGGTAGATACGCCCCAGTGATGGGACTTGGGTATGATGACACAGAGGTAGGACAGGGGGGAGTGGAGGATCATGAAAACTGCAGGTGGTAGAAGGAAGTGGGTAAGAGGAATGAGGATGGGCGGAAAGGTAATCACTATGAAGAAGGAAGGAGATGCGGGGGAAGTGTAATAGTAAGTGCAATATGAGGGAGAACGGAAAGAAATAGCACGATGAAGACCATAGCCAGGAGTATAGTAGGAAGGAGAAGGCAGACAGTCAGCCTACCTACAGGGAGAAGAATGAAGAGGGAAGCGACTGAGATGAGTAGGCGCAGAAAGGGAATGGGTAAGGCAGGGGACAAGGCTGACTCTAGGGAAGCATGGGAACAACAGCAGACAGGAATGGACAGAACGGAAGGGGAAGAGGAGATGTATAGCTCAGAGCAGGATGGTCAAGAGCAGCAAAGGAGGAGCCTAATGATGAAAGAGAAGAACCAGAAGGATAGGTATCAGGAAGAATTGGGGAGCAGAGAGATGGGAGGCAAGGGAGGAAGGGAGGAAGGGGACCTCGGTGGCCTTTCCGGCATTACGTGTCAGGGCAGCAAAGTAAAGGAGGATAACAAAGGGAGCAGAGGACGGGGATGGAACCATAGAGGGAGAGGGCGAGGAAGACCAGCTAGAAACCAGGAAAGAATCGAACCGAAGCCACGGGGTAGAAGAAGGGGCAAGAAAACGCTGAAATGGGGGGTCCAGCATGCTGAGAGCGCTTATAGCAAAAACACTGATGAGGATATTCGAAGAATTATCTAGAGAATGGAGGAAGAGGCTATTTAGGAACAATCGGATCCTGAAATGTATGATTGGGAATACCTGCTGACGGATCCAGGGAATACCAGAGGGAGGATGTCCCTGTATAAACAGGCACTTCACATATACTGGGTTATGAAGAGGCTGCTGGCAAAAGCCATGGAGCAGGTCGCTATGGAGATGGTTGAACTAGCCCAGGGAATTCCTAACCTGAAAAAAGAAATGAAAAACATTCACGTGATCCTTCTTATGCAGGATAATAAGCTGGAAGAGATAAAAGATCAGATAAGGAAGATCGACATAGGAATAAAGGAAGAAGGTGACCAGCTGGAAGCCATGGCATACTGATACCCAGAGATATGTATAAATGTTTATGTTTAGGGTGCAGAGAGTCAGTTCTATTTTTGTTATAATATATAATGCAGATAAGAGTTAGTAGTAATCTCTTTGACTGTGTAGTTTACTTAGCTTGGACAAGAAGACTTAGCATTTTTTGTTTATGCATGGCTGTTAAAAACTTAAGGTGGCCAACAGACCCGGTTTCCCCTCGGGGCGGGTTGAGGCCACTATGTGAATGTACAGGTTTCAACTCGAATTACTAGAATATGAATGGACCCATGTTAGCTTACAAAAAAAAATTAGAGTTCTCTCAATGGATGTGCACGAGGAGTTCATGTCGTAAGTGTTTTTCATTTTTATTTGAAGCGTAAAATATACGATTTCCCATGTTGCATTAGGTGATACATTGATTTATCTACATCTCATAGATGCACGGTAGCAAGCCAATTATTCTGTGACATTCATTTTATATTGTATTACTAGAATTTAAAATTCATGTTTATGTTTAATACTCTTTTAGGGAGTTATATACCCTAGTAGAATTTAGAAAATTATGGATTATGATTACTTTTAGTATAGGAATGTAAAATTGCACTACATACTCCTCTAGTTGATGAGGAACCATTTTACATTGTGCAATCCCATATCTCAATTGGAAGCAAAATTGACACTCTCTAAGATATAAATTAGCAATTCTTACCAAATGCATGAATTGGCATTAGCATTAGATGGAAGGGAAGCATGGCATAGATTAACATCATTGTTGTCTCTTTCCCACTTGATTTTATTATGGAATTCACTAACTTCTTTAGCACTAATTCCCATCCTTGTTTTAGCATGGATCTTACCTTTGATGAACCAGTAAACATCCTTGAGAAAAAACATCTACTCCTTGTCTCACATCCTTGTGGATTGTAGATCACAAACACTTTAGATGGTTGTGATCTAACATCTATCAAAATGTTTTTGGATGTCACCTAAAATTTCTTTCAACTTTTCACAAATGATAACCCTTTCTTGAAACCTATAAAATGCATTTCCCTAACAATTCTCCTCTTATTTTGAGATTCACCTAGAATTCTTTCCATTTGCATCGTGTGCATGGAAATGGCCCTCGAGGTCCCCTTTGCCGAAATGAATAGATCTCTCATTTCTTACGATTAATTTCTATAACTTAAGGCCCATTAGCATGCAGCTAACATTAGTCCCACATGGAAAATCCATCATATGTGGGATAAGTTCACCGAGTCAAAGAAAGGGGAATCCCTCCTCCCACCTTATAAGAGACTGAATATAAAATCAATGAAAGTACACAACATGTTGGATTTTTCTTGTATTAACATTATTCATGTCAACATCATGTAACTAGGGTTTATAGTGGGAGAAATCCATCCTAGGGCTTAGTCCATAAGCCCTTACCCTAATCCTTAGGATTCATAAACTAGGGTCTCATATATGAACCCCAAATTTCATACAAACCTTAGAATTGTTATAACATCTTCAATAGTCCTAGGGTTTTGTCCACAAAACCTATATTTTCATGTCCTAACTCATTTAGGGTTTACAATTCCTAAAATTACAACTCTAGATATTCAACCTAGGTATTCAATCTTGATTAGCCAAAACCCTAGGGACTTTCCAAACATGCATGGATCCTACCTTTCATGAACCAACAAACATCCTTGAGAAAAAGCATCTTCTCCTTGTATCACATCCTTGTGGATTCTATATCACAAAAATTATGGATGGTTGTGATATAGCACTTATCAAAATGCTTTTGGATGCCACCTACAGTTTCTTTCAACCTCCCACAAATGATAGGCCTCTTCTCGACACCTCTATAATGCATTTTCTTGACAATACTCCTATTATTTTGAGATTCAGTTAACATTCTTTCCATTTTCATATTGTGCATGGAAATGGTGCTTGAGGTTCACTTTGTTGAAATGAATAAATCTCTTATTTCTTATGATAAAATTATGCAACTTAAGGCATGTTAGCATGCACTTATCATTGGGCCAACATGGTCAATTTGAACCCTAAATTCATACAAAACCTAGAAGTGCCATAAAATATTCAATAGTCCTAGGGTTTTGTCTAAAATTCTTAAATTTTTTTGTTCTAACTCATTTAAGGTTTACAATCCCTAAAATTACAAACCCTCAATATTCAACCTAGGTATTCAATCTTGATTAGCCAAAACCTTGGGGACTTGCCTAGACATGCGTGGATGTTGCCTTTCATGAACTAGTAAACATCCTTGAGAAAAATGATATACTCCTTGTCTAATATCCTTGTCGATTCTAGATCACAAACATATGGATGGTTATGATCTAATGCCTGCCAAAAAAATTTTGGATGCCACCTACAATTGCTTTCAACCATGGCCAAATGATAGGCCTTTTCTTGACACCTCTAAAATTCATTTCCTTCACAATGCTCCTCTTATTTTTAGATTCACCAAACATTCTTGCCATTTGCATAGTGTGCATGAAAATGGTGCTCAAATTCCCCTCTACCAAGATGAATAGATTTCTCGTTTATTATGATCAATTTCTTCAACTTAAGGCCTATTAGTATGCACCTAACATTGGGCCCGCATGGGAAATCCATCATATGTGGGATAAGTTCACTAATTCAAACAAAGGAGAACCCCTCCTCCTACCTTACAAGAGATTGAATGTAAAAGAAATTAAAGTGAAAAACATGTTAGCTCTTTCTTGTATTAACATTATTCATATCAACATCATGTAACTACAGTTTCTAGCAAGAGCAATCCATCCTAGGGCTTAGTCTATAAGCCCTTACCCTAATCCTTATGATTTATCAATTAGGGTTTCATATACAAACCATAAATTCATACAAACCCTAGAAGTTCCATAACATCATCAATAGTCCGAGGGTTTTTTCCATAAACCCTAGATTTTCATGTGTGACTCATTTAGGGTTTATAATCCCTACAACTACAAGCCCTAGATATTCAACTTGGGTATTAAATCTTGATTAGCCAAAACCATAGGGTCTTTCCAAGACATGCAATCTTTTAAACCCTATATCTTTATAAGCACAATATTCATTATACAATAAAAATCAATGTGGAAACTTTATCATGCGAAGTACTTTAATCAAGAATTCAAATGTCAAAACAATCAATCAAGGAAAGATGTACCAATGAGAGCATAACCCAAGAACATTCTTGCACAGTCATTATAAACACTTTCACGATCAAGGATATGTTGTTGAAGTACTTTAATCAAGAATTCAAATGTCAAAACAATCAATCAAGGGAAGATGTACCAATGAGAGCATAACCCAAGAACATTCTTGCACAGTCATTATAAACACTTTCACAATCAAGGATATGTTGTTGAATATGTTGCCAAGTATGTGGCCGGAGCATGGGTCACTTTTACACCAAGGGGTGACCATAGTAAATTTGCAACTTGAGGCCATGTATAAGTATGTGGCCAACATGAGCATGGGTTACTTTTATATGGAGGAGTGACCATAGTAGCTTTGCAACTTAAGACTAATGCTTACAGCAAAAGCTTCACAATATCATTTCAAATTTGAGGCTTCTTATTACAACATGAGTTTATAGGCCATCTTAGCCTCTCAAGGTGTTTGGCTAGCCCATTTCCATACTCTAAGTTCTCCCATTCCATCACCAATGAAAAATAACCCATTAGCTCCTATATGAATTGATCGCACTTAATTTATTATAAATGCTCTACCTCGTTCATGAAACCTTGTTATCGTGGCCAACCATATTAGTTGTGAAAGTGGCATTGGAACCTTCAATAGAATGTGAGTGCAGATAGTTGTAGTCATCTCTTGCTTACTTGCAATCACCTTCAAGTCAATAATGGCATGTGTTATCCTTTTTCTGAATCTATCCTCTCTTGCATTTGCTATTATTCCCTTCGTCAATGTTTTCTTTATATCTCTTTGGAGCTACAACCCTTTTGGAGTTGTGCTTGCTTTTCTTATTTTCTCTCGTTGGCTAGTCTGAGTGATATCAATGTCGATATCCATTGCTACAAATTTCTCTGAGATGATATCTATGTCGATTTCCATCAGTACGAGCTTCTTTGATATGATCTCCATGGTGCAAAATGTTTGTCTAGTCTGCATTTCCGCTTTGCTTTCTTGAATTCCAAAAGCTTATTCAATTTTGCTTCTCATTTGTTTGCTTGAATGCCAAAATCTCATTAAACTATGCTTCTACTTTTGTTTCTTGAATTCCAAAACCTTATTCAATTATGTTTCTTCTTTTCTTGCTTTCTTTTGCTTTCCTGTGCTTTCTTGCCAAAATTTCATTCAACCATGCTTCTAACTTTGTTTATGATTTTCTTTGCTTACTTGAATGCCAAAAGTGTTGGAATAAGGAATTTTTGAGAGAGAGAGGAGGGGGGGTTTGTGGGAATTAAATAATTTAAGAAATTGTTACTTTTCTTTTCTTATTGTACTTTCTTATATGAGAGCATTAATTCATGAACCAGTAAATTACTAAACTTTTAGATATGTAGACACAAGCAACAATCTCATGTAAAGCATACATTTGACACAGTGTTTTCACGTGGAAACCCATAGGGAAAAAACCACTAATTTGTTGTTTGTTTTTATGATGTAATTTAAGCACCAACTTAATTACATGTTTTTTTGTGAGCACCCACACACTGGAGGCACCAACCCCCTTAGTTTTAGCAAGCACCAACTTTCCAAGAGGCACCAACCCCTTTAGTTTCAACAAGCACCAACTTTCCAAGAGGCACCAACCCCTTAAGTATTTAGGCACCAACCTGTCATTGTCGTTGTTCTACTTTTTCATACAATTTTCAAGCTGAAAACGGAGGCATATAATATTACAAGTAAAATACCATCTAATGGATGTTTTCAAATGAAATGTCTACACTCTTCTTTTTGAACACTTGTGGTAGTCCTCCTCTTGTTGCTTTCTCTGTGTTCTGTTATCTCTGCTAAGGGCTCTCCACTATTTTCAACACAACACTACACTTGCAACACTATGCACCTTTTTCTTAGGCCACAAGTCTTCTCTTACTTCCTCTCACATCTGCTCACTCTCCCACTTTGCTCAATGGAGGTTCACAGTTTTGTTCCTGTGCTACACTTGGCTCAATGTACCAGTTGTCATCATCAAATCTACCCAAATGTGTACTACTGGCATGGCTCTCCATTATTTTGCTGACACACACTTCCCCTGTGATGTCCCTACATTCAAGATCAGAGGAATTGATGATGATCACTTCTTTGTCATGTTGCATGCACTTCATGCTTTTGCTAAAACACACTCCCCCTCTGTTGTCGTTGCATTGAAGATCAGAGGAATGGGTGATGATCACTTCTCTATCATGTTGTAGGCACTCCATGTTGTGTATTAAATCTCAACTCTCCTTACATATTTCACTGAGGCTCCCCAGGATCATTTATGGCTCGCAGAGACTTAGCTAGACATTCTCAAGGCACCTTTGTTCTTGATTTATCTTTACAATGCGTGCATGGGAGTTTTTTGGCCATCAACCATACTAAACTACATTCAAAGCCACAATTGTCGATTCATACATATTTAATACACCTTTGTATTGTTGTTATATCAGTGAATTTGCACAATAGAACATTATGGGAGCCTTTTCCATATCGTTGTTTTTATGCATAAAATCCATGCAAAAACGATGAACTCTAATAGTCCTCAATCCCTTATGTATAAGCCTCTCTTTTTTTTCCTCCATAGAACCAAGGGTTGTGACCAAGGACACATTCTTAAGGTGATAAGCCCTCCAGACATTTGATGGGAGCTATATTTCCTTTGTTGGCCCCTTACACATTTGTTTCATAAAACCAATGCTTTATACCCCAGGAGGCCATTTGTTGGAGAATTCTTTATGATGCAACTATGTTAGTCACTAAGGATTGTCGATCACCAATTTCTAAAGTGATGTCATCACATGCCACGTGGCATCTTCTGACCAATGATACATGTCATGCGGATATGGCCCATTAGGCAATAGTAATTTAAGAAACTATTACTTTTCTTTTCTTATTGTACTTTCTTATATGAGAGCATTCATTCATGAACCAGTAAATTACTAAACTTTTAGATATGAAGACTCAAACAATAATCTCATGTAAATCATAAATTTGACACAATGTTTTTACGTGGAAACCGAAAGGGAAAAACCCCCAATTTGTTGTTTGTGTTATGATGTAATTTAAGCACCAACTTAATTACATATGTTTGTTTGTTAAAACCCCCTCATTGGAGGCACTAACCCCCTTAGTTTCAGCAAGAACCAACTTAACAAGGGGCACCAACCCCTTTAGTTTCAGCAAGTACCAACTTGCCAAGAGGCACCAACCCCTTAAGTGTTCAGGCACGAACCTGTCACTGCCACTGTTCTACTTTTTCATACAATTTTCAAACTAAAAACAAAGGCATATAATATTACAAATAAAATACCATCTAATGGATGTTTGCAGATGCAAATTCTACACTCTTCTTTTTGAACACTTGTGGCAGTCCTCCTCTTGTTTCTTTCTTTGTGTTCTGTTATCTCTGCTCAAAGCTCTCCATTGTTTTTGTTGGGTGCAGGATCTCCCAAGGGAAGCTTTTGGGCTTAGAGCCGAGATTTTGACCAAAGATTGTAATTCTGATGTAAAGACTTTGCATTTTGTGGGCACAGAGCGTGTAGTTTGTAAAAGAGTCATAAGGTTGTCCACCCTTAGTTTTTTTATTGTAATGTCAGTTGTAGAAATCTACCCATGGTCTGTAGACCATGGGATTGTATAAATAGAGGGAGGCTCTAAGTAGTTAAAAGAAGAAAAATAAATTGATAAGAAAAGATGAACATATGATGTAGGTGAGATAGATCTATGGAGTAAAGTCTAGTTTTTGGGTCGTAGAGTAGGAGAAGGCTCTGCAGCTGAGTGCGCGGAGACCTAGTAGTCTGCAACTAAGTGCGTGGACCCCTGCAGCTGAGTGCGTAGGGCGAGTTGAGTCTATAACAATCGGAAGTATTAATAAAGAGAAGTTTCCTATCATTTCTTTGTATTTATTTCTTGTTTTATGCATCTATTGTCCTAGGTATGAAATTCACTTCTAATACTTATATCATGCATGAATGTGTATAATTGTATTGATTAAGTGAATGCAATATAGAATATCTGTTTACGCGAAGTTAAATAATATATATTCATCAGATAAGTAAGATACGCGATGTAGTTTGAGGAAATAGTGCAGTTCACTTCCCTAGCAGCACGAAAGCATCTCAACCCCTGGTTAGGGTTGTACGAAAGACGATTATAATAGATCCTGAAGGTATTGAAGGTTGGAACGAGTGTGCGAAATGACCTGCGCGAAGACAGATCTAGTTGGACTAAGTCGACACCTCAAACATCTCAAGGGTGCAGAAACTTGGTTCCAGCATCCACCCATACTACTTCGAGTGAGACTTCAACCCACGCCCCGCGGGCTGATGCCAAAAGGGCCAGTAGTGTAGGGATTTCTTTGACTAAATAACTCCAAACCTGGGTCAGGCCCCCCATAAGCCAAAAAATGGTTCCATTTTTGGGACCGGAATCTGCATAGAGATTTCTAATGTCGTATCATTAGAATCTAACTAAGAAGGAAATTGAAGGCTGGTTGGACATAAGAATTCACGAGTTCGCAGCGCAGGAAAATAGGAAACCAAAACTGTCAAAAGAAGAGTGGTTAGACTTCTAATCTGAAAATGGGTCACTTAGGCTTCTTGTCTAATCTACAAGAACCTCTCCCACTTCCAAAGCTTAAATATGCCCAAGTCTTATTGATTAACCAATGCGGAATAAAAAAATGTGCTGAACAGAAGGTGTATGCCGGTGTTGTTTATTAAATCTGTTTATGTGTTGTAATTTAATGTGCTCAAACTGATATATAAATACATATAACAGTAAATAAAGCAGCAGAGACAATGCAACAAGAAAATGCACACAAAACAACAATATTAATTAGGAGTTCACCCACAACACTTTGGCTACATCTCTGTGAGCTCTAGTCAATTTAACTAGGCTCTCTGGGATTATGGTATAAGTCATTTTCACAAGATGTTGGATCAACTCCTACTATTTTACATAGAAATAGTGGGTTCAGACACCATGTCATTCCCTGGCTCTTGAAGCTCTAGTTCTTGGTTATGGCTCTTGGCTCTTGGTTCTGGCTCTTGGCTCTGACTCTGGCTCTTCAGCTCTGGCTCTGGCTCTGGCTCTTCGGCTCTGGATTTTTTGGCCCTCTATCAGTTTACAACTCTCTTGGCTTTTCACTTGACTTCCAAGTGACCCCCTTGGTTGTTCTTTTTCCTTCTGCGTTGCCTCTTTCTGCTCTTTTTCACCTTAGCTTCCTACTTTGGCTTTACTTTCAGCAACAACCCCCAACAACCTTCAGCAGCCATTGTCTTTGTCGTTCTATGGCTTTTTAAGCCAAATCAGTGCTTGTCATGCGGAAAGAGTTATTTTTGCAGACAAATCTAACCTCCCTAGAAGCCCAAGAATTTCTAGTGACAAACAAGACAATTAAGAGCAATCCTTCTCTAAACATTATCCTACGAGAAACCAAGTGTTTTTCGATCCTACCTGAAGTCCAACGCTGTTGTAGTAGTCTAGCCTCGTCGATCCAGATGAGCTCCTCCTTCACTTCGAAACCTGCATTCACTAACAATCAAACGATTACATAGCACCTGAATATCCCATAAAATAAAACATATTCAACATATAGACCAAGGAGTATATGAAACAACTCATTAATAACAAATTGTTGAGAAGAATGGACTTATTTGTATTAATAGGAAACAAAAGAAACCATTACAACCTGAGCCTTGGTGTTGTGCAAGTTCCTCCCAGGGTCCAGCAAGAGTTTTCCTTTACTTTGATAAGCTCACCCACTTCCAAATGAAACAAGAAAGGATGGGAATCTCTCCTCACAAGCTTCTACAAGGAAGTCCTAATTCCAGCAGCATCTACCCTTTGGAATGTTCAGCTTTCAACCTCCCCTCCTCTGGCCCATTGCCTGTATTTATAGTGTTCTAGAGGAAGTTATTCAGGTCCAACATCAATGGGATACTCCCTGTTTTGGATGGGGTAGCTCCTCTCTTGATGGGATAAGTTCCTCTTTCATAGGGATGCATGAACCATCTGGAGGCGCTCAATACACGTCAAACAATCTTCTAGAATGCTCTAGAAATGACCAAAAGCAACTTTTTTAAGATGAAACTCGCCCCTTTTGACCTTTACAGGAGTACGCACCCATCCCTTGACTTACAGAGCATACAAGTACGCAGGTACAATGAGCTTGGGATGCATACACGTAGGCAAGGTAGAGAGAACCTGCGTACCCAGAGATAAACATGATTTTTATTGAGTTTCTCTCTTTCTTGAAGTTTGACATGGAGAGCAGAGGTATTAGGCTTGACAAGGAGGATAATCTGACTATTGATGGAGCCATATTAACTGCAGATAGTCATGGTGACAATTTTTAGTGTAACAGTGCTGCTTGTTCATTTTTCTTCTCAGCTTTCTGTCTCCCGGTCTCTTTCCACTCAAATCCCTCTTCAAGCATTAAATAATAATTTCATAATGCATTCAGGGGAGGTGGCCACCTAATCTGTAGTGGATGAGGGCATCGGGCCTTTTAAATCCTTGAAATGGCCATTCTCTGTTTACACAAAGAGATGCATTCAAACACAGGAAAAACCGCAAAAACAATGTTCATCCGGAGTTCAAATATTCATAATTGTGCCCTATTCTCCTATCGGGTCGCCTATAAGTCGCTATCACATGCTGCAATTCCCATCTCCATGGCTTCTCTTTGTATTTTGAAAATATGTTAAAACACTAAAAATCTCGTAAAAATGGCTTTGGGTGGATTTGAAATACTATACATTTTCGTTCCCAAACCCCTTCAGGTCCGGATTTTATCGCATCGGCACTTCCCTTTGTATTTCATTTAATAAACAAAATACATGGAAATACATTAAAAATTCCAATTGACGGATCTCAAATCTTATGAAATAGCATTTAGATTTCTATCGGGTCTGGCTAATCACATCGCACACACACACACACACACACACACACACACACACACACACACACACACACACACACATATATCTCTCTACATAGCTTCGATTGTGATTTGTCGATATATCGCATCACCTGGGGTCTGACCTTTGCCTTGTGGTATCACTAATTGTGATTCGCCGATTTCGGCAATCACACCATCGCATCGGCCTGGGACCTTTGCCTTGGGTATACACCGCCTGCCTCTGATCCGACCCACCGATCTGATCATCAGAGGTCGCTGATCAGGGGTGCCTTCCGCTCAACCTTAAGTCCTCCTCTTTGCCTTATGTGATGCGATTTTCCCTTATCGGGGTTTTTTTGGCCATTTTTAGGGGGTTTATCCTCCTTTTTCAAAGAAACAGGCCATCTTCTACATGCGATAACTTCTGCATCCTAAGTCCATTTTATCCCATTCAAGTTGCAGTAGATTCAGAAGGAAACGATGTCTACAATGGGGCTATTTTTGAGAGCATCCTATGACTTTCAGTTTCCTCTAATTTACAAAGGATTTGTGCCATTTTTCACCTTTTATCTCTTATATGAAGTCTTTTAGACTTAGAGTTTTATTCAGGATCCATTTTTGGATCATACCTTCCCACTAAAGAACTTTTGGTCTCCAAAGGATTGATATACTGATCTAAACAGTAAATGAGAGTGACTCACCCTCTTCTTTCAACCCCCCTACACTTTCTTTGCATAGTGCCTCTAAACCAATGTTTCTGACCACTTCCCTTCTTGGATGAGTTGGTCTTCCTGGGAAGAACTATCTTCCTCCTTGCCTTCCTGTCGAACTTCTGTTGAACTGGTCATAGAAAGTGGTTTGAACTTATTTCCCTTGATCATGAATCCAAGGTGGCTCAAACAGATGTGAAGTACATCTGATCCACAAACTTTCATTTGTACCTGTTTGAAAAGCTCTCAACAACAACTGTTAACAAAAACATAAACACAGACAACAACTAGATGGCCTAAACTCCTGCTTCAACAAAAGAAATAGATTTCACATCTTGTGAACACCTCCATGTCTTGTATCTGCATATAAATGATGGACTAGACAACAAGCCCACAAAACATGCCTTTAAACAAATGACCCTTCAAGTCAAGTATGTAGGAAAAAACCATTAGGACTCTTTTCAAAAGATAAAACATTTCATCACTATCTCCATCTTGGAGGCCGAGTTAACTTCTTTCAATTCAACAATACATGCATGTTTAAAGCAATCAGCCCTTCAAGTTAATTACACACACATGTTCAAAACAAGGAAAACATCAACATCCCTGTGTTCATGCATATCAAACTTATTCATGCATTTCATCCTTCAACTTTCACTTAAGCACACTGTACTTTCGAAGCTGAATTGAAATATAACGTAGATGCATCAATAGACATGCAATCTTAATCGGATAAGAATTCTAACCGTCCCTTACCAATCCCTTTCCAAGGTACTACCTTTTTCTACACATCAACATCATCATGTGAATCATTTTGAGACACATCATTCATGGAATCTTCACTTCCATTTCTGACATCTTCTCTTTCCACTTTCTTCAGCTTTTTTGGAAGCATTGTTGGATTCAAAGTCCAACATTTTGCAGCAAGATGTCCTTGCTTATGGTAGTAAGTGCACTGCATGTGCATCCTCTTGATAGCATGATTTTCCTTGTCCAATGGACCTTTGGCTTCTTGCTTCTTTTCCTTCAAAAGCTTCTTGTATGTAGCCATTCTCTTCCAACATCTAGAAATATTTTGGTTATCCAACCCACAAAAGGAACATGCAATTATTTTTCCATACATATGTGGAAATTTATCATGCTTTGCACAATTAAAAGGAAAATGTGTAGAACCAGATTTATACCTACCTCTTTCACCTTTATTTCCTTCAAGAGGAGGTGAAGCAAATGAAGAACTGGCTCCCTTTGGAACACCATCAATCTCTTCAAGGTTGTTAGAGTTTCCACAACTCTCTAGTTCAAGTGTGTGCTTCTGTATACCTGCATCCTACAAGTGATGTTTCAAGCTATTGAATTCCTCCTGAACACAATCTTCACACTCTGCATTGCAACCCCTCCTTGGAGCTATTTCAATGGCCTTCATGGCTGCTTTGGAACTCTCTCCATAAGACTGCCCATAGCCAATACCCAAATACTTAGGCCTTTCCTCAACCATTATTGGTTCAACAATACCTTGCGCATGCTTTGCCAAGCCCTTTCCTTCATAGCCCATCTTGGACATTAGCTTGGAACCTATGCCTCTAGTATGTTTTTCAAAAGAACCAATATAAGCATTCTCAAAGGAATTTGAAGACAAACTGGAATGGTTTACCTCTTGTTCTAGCTGATACTTGACTAAGGCTTCTTGGGAAACAAAGAGCTATGTCTCCAACTCATGCATCCTTTTTAGGTTCATATTTACAATATGAAGTTTCCTCTCCATTTCCTGCAATTTGTCAGAAAGTAACTGCTTCTCTTCCTTCATGGAATTCAACTACTCTCTAAGTATGCTACTCTTCCTTCCATCCTCATACATTTCTCTCACCATATCCATCATGGTGGACAATTCTTGCTTCATGTCTTCATCAAAGAATCTTGTGAAGAAGGCAAAATCTGAGGACCCACTTGTAGAAGTTGTCATTATGTCAATGAACAAAAAAACTTCAACAAGATAAATAAAGATCTTATTCAGAAACCTTTTGCAACAAACCTCTTGTGCTCCAAAGATGGCCTTGAGGTCCTTTGGGATAAGAAGAGTGCCTTCAGCTCTCTTTCCTTCTTGTCCTTCCTGGACTGAGCTATCAACAACTTTCCCTTTACTTCTACAAACTCAGAAAATAGTAAGTCTACAACAAGCATACAATCAACCTCTGACTGTTTAAACACCTTTTAGATAAGAAATCTTTGCCCTATCAATCAAGCATTCTAATATAACCTTGTTTGAAGGTGTGGTCAATCAATATTAAGCTCTGATACCAACTGATCTGAAAATGGGTCACTTAGGCTTCTTGTCTAATCTAGAAGAACCTCTCCTACTTCTAAAGCTTAAATATTCCCAAGTCTTATTGATTAACCAATGTGGAATAAAAAAATGTGCTTGAATAGAAGGTGTATGGTGTTGTTTATTAAATCTATTTATGTACTATAATTTAATGTGCTCAAACTGATATATAAATACATATAACAGTAAATAAAGAAGCAAAGACAATGCAACACTAAAAAACACACAAAACAACAATATTAATTAGGAGTTCACCCACAACTCTTGGGCTACGTCTCTGTGAGCTCTAGTCAATTCAACTAGGCTCTCTGTGATTATGGTATAAGTCCTTTTTACAAGCTCTTGGCTCAACTCCTACTATTTTACATAGAAATAGTGGGTTTAGAAACCATGTCATTCCCTGGCTCTTGAAGCTTTGGCTCTTGGCTCTAGCTCTTGGCTCTGGCTCTTGGCTCTTGGTTCTGGCTCTTGGCTCTTCAGCTTTGGTTCTGGCTCTTCGGCTCTGGCTTCTTTGGCCCTCTATTAGTTTACAGCTCTCTTGAATTTTCACTTGACTTCCAAGTGACTCCCTTGGTTGTTCTTTTTCCTCCTACGCTGCCTCTTTCTACTCTTTTTCACCTTAGCTTCCTGCTTTGGCTTTACTTTCAGCAACAACCCCCAACAACCTTCAACAGCCCTTATCTCTGTCGTTATGTGGCTTTTTAAGCCAAATCAACACTTCCTGTTCATTTTCCCTCTCAGATTTCTATCTCCCAACCTATGTCCCCTCGAATCCCTCTCCTAACGTTAAATAATCATTTCATAATGCATTCAAGGGAGGTGGCCACCTAATCTGTAGTGGATGAGGGCATCGGGCCTTTGAAAACCCTAAAATGGCCATTCTCTGTTTACACAAACAGATGCGTTCAAACACAGGAAAACTGCCAAAACATTGTTCATCCGGACTTCAAATTTCATAATTTCACCCTATTCTCCTATCGGGTCCACCCATAAGTCGCTATCGCATGTCGCAATGCCCCTTTCCATGGCTTCCCTTTGTATTTTTAAAATACGTTAAAACATTAAAAATCCCATAAAAATGGCTTTGGGCGGATTTGAAATACTATACATTTTCATTCCTAAACCCCTTCGAGTCTGGGATTTATTACATCGGCGCTTCCCTTTGTATTTCATTTAATAAACGAAATACATGGAAATACATTAAAAATGACAATTGATGGATCTCAAATCTTATGAAATAGTGTTTAGATTTCCATCGGGTCCGGCTAATCGCATCGCGCACACACACACACACACACACACACACATATATATATAGTCGCTCCTCTATGTAGCTCTAATTGCGATCAGCCGATATCAGCGATTGCGATATTGCATCGCCCAGGGTCTTGCCCTTGCCTTGTGGTATCGATGATTAAGATCCGACGATTTCGGCGATCGCACCATCTCATCGACCCGAGACCTTTGCCTTGGGTATACACCGCCTACCTCTGATACAACCCGCCGATCCGATCATCGGAGGTCGTTGATCGAGGGTGCCTTCCACCTGACCTTAAGTCCTCCTCTTTGCCTTATGTGATGCAATTTTCCCTTATAGAGTTTTTTTTGCCATTTTTAGGGGTTTTCCCCTCTTTTTTCATAGAAACTGGGCATCTTCTACATGTGATAACTTATGCATCCTAAGTCCATTTTAGCCCATTCAAGTTGTAGTAGATTCAGAAGGAAAAGATCTCTAAAATGGGGCTATTTCCAAGAGCAGCCTGTGACTTTCATTTTCCTCTGATTTATAAAGGATTTGTGCCATTTGGCACCTTTTACCTCTTATATAAAGTCTTTTAGACTTAGAGGTTTATTCAAGATCCATTTTTGGATCAACTTCTACGTGTACATGGAGATCCACGAAATCTTCTTCGCATCCTTCCCTATTGAGCTGAACGAGTGGATCGAAAACCTAGCAGATAGCCAAGGAAGGTTGAAACTTGATGGTCCTATTGTGTGGACCCCAAAGTTAGTGCAAAGGTTGGAAGCATCGGAGGATAATATCGCGTGCGTTTTTTATCATTGGCTCGATCGTATTATAGGAGGATTCATTACTAAGTTTGTGTTTAACACCTTAGTTAGCTACAACGAGGCAGAGCAACGCATTCTCAATGGACCACAGGGTAAGTACATAAAGTCTTTGAATACTTGGGTTAAAATGCTATTATGCGAAAAGAGGGTTATGTAGTTACCTTGATGTTTGGGGCTACGCGAAGTGGAAAAGCTTATAGGAATGAAGGAAATGAGGGACCAGAAACTATCCCCTTGATTTCATCTCCGCGGGGCGACGAGGAAGAGATTGTGAAGGTCTCACCGCAAATTGTGATCCATCTGATAAGGTAAAGAATTCTGTGAATACCACCTCCACCCACACTGCCACCAACTTCACCACCATCACCTCCATCTTCACTCGTACCACCTCCATCACCACCGCAATTCAATATAGCAAGCGAAGTGAAGTTGCCTATGTTCAAAGGTTTTGGAAATGAGGATATGGACCAATTCTAGTTCATGCTAAGGGTTGTATGGGAACAGCAAGGAGTTACAGATGAAAATATAAAGAAAGCGACACTAGTTAGCACCCTGCAGGATCACGCACTAACCTCGTATATTGAGCACTCCAATGATAATCCAAATGTGGGAATCACGAATATCCAACCGGCGCTAAATAGAGAATATAGCAGGCCAAAGTCTAAAGCACAATCGATCGTTGATTTCAAAGAGATCATGATGCTACCAGGTGAGACTCCTTGAGAGCTAGATCAGAGGCTGAAATGTATGATTCGTGAAGCTAATATGAATCTGACAGATGGACAACATTGCAAGTAGTTTGTAGCTTCGCTAATGCCACACTTAAGGAGCGTGCTATCGCAACAGAAGAT
This sequence comes from Pinus taeda, assembly GCA_000404065.3. NCBI lineage: Eukaryota > Viridiplantae > Streptophyta > Pinopsida > Pinales > Pinaceae > Pinus > Pinus taeda. Next base: position 61,977 of record APFE031572485.1, on the reverse strand, counting down.
AATGACTCAGGTGGAGGCCTTGGAGATTTCTATGAGGCTACATGAGAACTCGATGTAGGATCCTAACTTAGGAGTTCAACAGATCCATGCGCAACTGAAGAATTTATGCCTTGAGATGCAGAGTTTGAAACAGGATAGGATAGCTCAACTAGAAGTGCACGAAGAGATATGATGTGTAAAATGCAACGTTCAGGGCCATGACAAGGACCACTTTCACAAATTACCTCGTAAGAACAAGACCGATGCCCTTAAGACCAAAAGCACAAGCAGGACCTAGCATGGCACCTACTTTGTGGTTCACGATTTGTCAAATACCAGGAAAACATGCCACGGACAACTCTCACTTGTTACAGAAGTATACACAAAATTTGCAACAGTGTTCTGCAACTTTTGTAGGCTAGTGGGACATGATGAGCACAATTGTGGAAGCTATGAGTTAATGATGGATAGAACTCCCACCTACATAGTTCAGGCTGAAACGCAACCCCTTGACCAAAATGTGGGAATGGCACAGACAGAATTTCAGGGATGCGAACGAGGTCAAGGCAAAGGAGGACCTAGAAGAGGTCGCGGATAGTTGATATGCTACAATTACAGAGGGTCGGGACATTATGCTTATGATTGCATGAATCCAAAGCGCCTGTCATGTTTGTACTGCACCTTGTTTGATCATGAGAAAGAATATTGTCCTAGACTGATAGCTAGGATATGCGACAAAGGAGCACTACTACCTCCCCTGACTCAGAACTTGCAGATGATGAGGTCTTAGCCGCATGAGGAAGATCTGAATGTGAAAATTGTGCTCTGAAGTGGAATCACAGTGGGAGATGACAAAGGAAAACAACTAGAAGATATTACTTAGGTTCGCAAAGCTCCGGCGAAAGAAGCAAAGTTTGATTTGGAGCGCACTTAAGAAACCTTCATGGAAGCTAATAAGAGCTTCGCTGATGCCTCCACTTCAGGAAGCAAAGATAAACCAGAGCCAGAGATGGACCCATCTATGCTCACAATGTTCCTGGAAACATGTATGAAGTTACTGCGTGACAGTAATGTAGTGAAAGGGTTACAATAACTCATTAACAAATGCACTGAGACCGGGCCAGGAGAACCACGCATAGTTAGGAAGATTGGAAAACATAAGACACAAACGGGAAGAGAGATGAGACTAACCACGCAGATCTGAGAATATGAGATGGATCAAGTCATCCTGGAGTTAGGATTAGATGCGAATGTTCTACCGAAACAGACATGGGAGTGAATGGGGTGACTTGCACTATAGTGGTCTCCAATTCAGCTAAGAATGGCGAACCAGCAGAAAATAATACCCATGGGGTGATTGCAGGAAATAACTATGGATATTGAGGGAGCAAGCGTGCTGGCAGACTTTGAAGTTATAGAGATTGTTGATGATAGCAATCCCTACCCCACACTCTTAGGAATTGATTTGGCCACTCACATGAATGAAGTGATCAATCTGAAAAAGCAAAAAATGATTTTTGGAAAGAAGTCACTATGCATAAGTATACCCTTGGACCCTGTTGAAGGATCGTGCTATATGAAGCCGGTGCGCAACTATGAAAGTGATGATGATTTGAACTGAATCTATAATATAACAGCACGAAACCAAGAATGGGTGAATCCTATGGTGGATGGCTGGATTGCATGGGAGTGTGAAAGCTCTTGTAATTCGGATGAGGATGAGGAAACAGAGCGATGGCAGAATCAGTTACATGAGGTAACTACACTGAATTGTAATATGATGACAAGGTCGCTGCACTGCATATTGACAGAAGTAAGAGACCTTCCTACTTATGATGGTCTAAGTGAGGTAGATACCTTCTTGAATAAATTTGAAAGGGAGGTGCTGGAAAAGCAACAATTCCAAGCCTTGAACTAGGTACTATGTGCTACGCCCCCGAGATGGTGGGGTACGCATAAAGGGAGCTTTGACGACTAGAGTGAATGTAGGGGAATGATTTTCACATGATTTGGGAAGCCTAGGGTGTGACTGATAGATAAGTACAATGGACAGGATGGTTCGTGCGTGCATCTGGCTAGGAGGATGCAGGCCTATCGAAAGGAGCCCCAACCTATGCGGATGCACATTTACTCCGTGCTGAAAGACTTAGTCAATAAGCATAAGTTGGGGGGCAGCTCACAGATGGCTCTTAATGTTGGAAAGACATTATGCAAGAAGAGAAATTGCATAGAAACATTCACCAAGGTATGCAATGCACTGAACAAAGTATTCAATGCACAACGAAGTGATTGGGATCTGCACATACCTATAGTATTATGGGCTTATAGGACAACATGTAAGAAACTGATGGGACAAACACCTTTTATGCTTGTCTATGGAGTGGAAGTCATAATTCCTATGGAATACATCATGCCTAGTCTACACATAGCAGCTCTCACAGGTGTGGTGGATCGCAGATCCCTGGACAAGAGGCTTGCATAGTTGGAGGAGCTTGAGAAAGAATGCTTTTTGGTTGGATTTCACGAGCAGGTCCAAAAGCAGCGCGAAAAGGCTTGACACGATCCACATATTAAGTTGCACACCTTCAAGGTGAATGATTTGATGTTGTTGTATGATAGTAAGTTCGATAAATTCCGAGAGAAGATCAAAATGCATTGGCTGGGACCGTATGTTATTAAGAAGATCACAAATGGTGGCATGATGTAGTTGGTAAAGTTAAATGGAGAACTCTTCCCAGGGAAAGCTAATGATAGTCATTTGAAGACATACACGGGGGGATCGGCCATCTAACTAGCTGATAGAAGCACAGTATTAGCGCTCCAGGTAGCTGAAAGGAGGCGTGGCACTATAAACTACTCTGCCTAGGAGTTGCACGATGTTAGGACTATGTGCAGTACCAAAGTGTCATAGGGTCCACAACAGCACAAGGGTTGTTGCATTGCCGTGCAAGTCAGCTGGAAAGTGACTGTTATAGTCACTATTCATGATGTGATGCTTGGTTTGAGACCAAATGGAGCAAGTGGCAAGCATTTAAGGCGAACTTTTATGGGCTAGATTCTTGAAAATCTGTCACCAATCAAGCATTAACGGACCGAATGTGGGGGGAACAGTCGAGTTCAAATTCAAAAGGTGTTATAAATTACAAAGATTTGTCCAGCAAACAAAACTTGGAAATTTGAGGATTGAATTGTTGCACACATAGAAACTCATGAACCCAGACTTGTTCGATCTTTTGAAGGCAAGCTCACTGCTTGAGCAATTACCTGAGACGTTAAGAGACTTGTGGAATCGCTCTATGGCAGCACTTGAAGAAGCCATGGATACTAGAGTAATGATCGTCGTGGAAGCCGTGTAGGCCATTACAGAAGTGGAAGCCCCAGAAAGTTTCGGGATAGTCGCAGAAATCCCTAAATCACTGCACACGCTAAGACCCAAGAAAGACAACCAGGCCATGGTATCGATGCGCTATCACCTAGAAATTTTTTGAGGACTAGGCTCACCATGGAAGAAAAGGGGAAGGCTATTAATTTGGAGCTCGATGAGGAGGAAGAATTCAAATAAATCCTTGTAGAGGAGGAGGATGTAGAAATGGAGGTTGAGACCCAGGGTGCGAACCCTCTTACCAGGTTGTCCACATATGTTCCTCCATGGAAGGGTAAAGCAAAGGTGGCCAAAGATATAGATGAGAGCAAGAGCTCTCTCTAGAATCTACTACTCCCTAATGATATTATTTTCGAAGGAGAGCACTTGGGACTAGTGCCCGTGCTGAAGTTTGAGGATTGGGATCTCACGGACCACAAGAAGTTCCCACATCTCATGACCACACAACTCATGCGCCAAAAGAAAGACATAGCAACCAGAATCATAGAACTCGAGCCATGTAAATGGCTAAGAGGATTTGAGAAAGCAAGGTTGCTAAACCTGCTCTGGGTGTCGCATTACCATCATGCCCCAGTGACCATTTTTGTCATCAGGTACCTCCTCTGTCAGGTACTTGATGGGTGCTTGTGGCTGGAGGAGCCCATCCCCACCACATACCATTTGATTCATAGAATTACCTGGCTACCTTGAAAAGGGATGACCTAGCAAACATCTCGGAGGGAAAGAGCAATGATTTGGCCATCGTGAAGGCCATGAAGAAGAAGTTTAAGCTGGAGAAGAAGAAGAGAGGGTACACCATTTCTAGCATCAACAACCATGCGGTTAAGGTCATGACGCAGATAATTGCAGGGAAGGTTATGTTAAAATTCCATGCAGATGAGGTGCCCGCGCTAGTGGTTGCAATAGCAGCACAATGTGTAGAATGGGTCCAGTTCAACTGGGAAAAACACTTATGTAGAGATTTCCTTGAGAACTTTCGCGAGGCATGGGAGCAGGGAAAATAATTTCACTAGGTGTGGCTTCTATTGTCCATAGTACTGGTGGCATGGGAATTTCCTGAATATAGCCAGCTCCCGATGATCACATAAGACCTTCCAGAGGTAGTGAAGTACGCTTCGTTGTGGGAAACCAAGGATGCACAAAGGATAAAGGACAAAAAAATATTCTAGGTGCTCATGGAGATGAACATCAGAGTGGGGATTAATCGTAAGCTATGCTTATCACCCATAGTCTCCAACAGTATGCAGATCTTCGCGGAGTTCAAGGTAGATTTTCACCATGTCTACAACGGGGCACAGAAGAACCCTGTGAAGACATGGCATGAGTTACCCTATCTGGCGACAGATGATGTCATCTTCATGGTTCTTGAGTCATGGCCACCCTAGTGGCACAATCCAGCTAGCTCCGCGATGGAAGCAGGGAAGTTTGTCACGCAGCAAAAGAACGAAGAGGAGAAACTGTAGATAGCACAGTTGGCAGAGAAGCGTAGGAAGGAAGAAGCAGTGGCTAAGTGTTGGCATTATGTTTCTGGTATGGTTATATGTTACAGATGTTGTACTTGATGGCAACACCCATGGCATGGCTCTCAATATGATGAGAATTAAGAAGTACGCAGGAGAACAGTTCAGAAGATGTGTACCCGCAGGTACACCGTGCAGGGACCGTGTCCAGACATGCAGGTTACCCATTCACGAGGTGTGTACCCCCAGTGAACACACTTCAAGGCAGTAAAGCGTGCACACGTGGGGTTCCTTATGTTTAACCCTTGGTATTTTACCCATTCATGAGGTGCGTACCCCCAGTGCACACACTTCAAGGCAGTAAAGCGCGCACACGTGGGGTTATTTATGTTTAACCCTTGGTATTTAGCGGACGGTATTGTGTTATTATGGTTTTGGCCCGTGGTATTGGTCCATGATTTGAGGAAGAGATTGCCTATATAAAGCAAAGGAGATCATTTGGTTTGGGTATGCTTTTGGGTTGAATATCTTAAGATCTGAAATATTGGGTTATTGTTTCAAAATCTCGATCTATATGAAAGTGATGTGGAAAGCAAATCTGTGAAGGGTGATCTCTTGAGCGCTGCAACTGCGGAAGTGTGGAGGTGCCACAGAAGGCGCAGTGCGGAGATGCCACAGAGGCGCCACAGAAGGTGCAGTGCGAAGACGCCACAGAGGCGCCATAGAAGGCGCAGTGCGGAGACACCACAGAGGCGCCACAGAAGGCGTAGTGCGGAGACGCCACAGAGGCGCCATAGAAGGTGTAGTACGGAGGCGCCACAGAAGGCGCAGTGCGAAGGCGCCATAGAAGGTGCAGTGCGGAGACGCCACAGAGGCACCACAAAAGGCGCAGTGCGGAGACGCCACAGAAGGCACAGTGCGGAGACACCACAGAAGGCACAGTGCGGAGGCGCCACAGAAGGCGCAGTGGAAAGGCGCCACAAAAGGCACAGTGCGAAGATGCCACAGAGTTGCCACAGAAGGCGTAGTGCGGAGACGCCACAGAGGCGCCACAGAAGGCACAGTGCAGAGACGCCATAGAAGGTGCAGTGCAGAGGCGCCAAAAAAGGCGCAATGCGAAGGCGCCACAGAAGGCGCAGTGCGGAGACGCAACAGAGGCACCATAGAAGGCGCAGTGAGGAGACGCCACAGGCCAGAGAAAAGGAAATTGCGTATCTGTCTTAAGATCTTTTGTTGACTGATTTTTTTTTGTTGATAAGGTGTTCTGGGTTTAGTTTATTGTTATTGTGGATCTGGTTATCTGGGTGACTTACTGGTACTTGATGATCAT
>APFE031572485.1:40468-55118 GCA_000404065.3 Pinus taeda | reverse complement strand
CAGAGTTTGGAAATGAAAAAGTTTTATTAATGTGATAATACTAATTCCCCCCCCCCCCTCTCAGTATTATTTCCAACAGAAAGCTCCTAAACTAGTGAGCTCGACCCCTAGAGGCTAGGATGAGCTATGGTTTGTCTATATCTTATGTTTTTTCAGTCATTAGCATGGTTGGACTTTTGAGAAAGAAAGGAACTTCATTTTACACTCATATTAGTATTTTTGGCTAAGGAATTGAGACCAGGGTTTGCAGCACTTTTTGGGATTCATGTGGAATTTTGTTTTGGTATAGTGCTTTCTTCTATATTTGTGAATTTACTTATGTGTTATTTCATTATCTATCTTGTTTCTTCTTAACTAAATCAAACAAGAGTGAAGGTAGAATCCATTTGCAGTGCTCTACCTAAGGTTTGCTTTAGTTTCTTGATGTTTTCAACTGTTTGAAGAGGATCCATGGCTTTTCTTTCCCTCTTCAGCTCCTCACCTATCTAATCTATACATCCCATCAAATTTGAAGTGCCAAATCAGTAGCCTACCTTGCCCCATCGAGATTTCTGCAAGACTGAGCCTCATTCCCTAGACCCAAATTTTCCTTTCCCTCTAGGCCAAAAAAAAACATCATTTTATTCAATAAAAATTTTTGCACACATACCTAGCCTAAGACTAGTCATCATATTAGTCATCTCAAGCCCTCATAAATCATATTTTATTGAGATTGACCAGGAGAGAGCCCTCTCCTGACCTGGTAGGGCTAGCTACTAGGTTAAGCGTGGTTTGATGTTGTCCTAGATCCTACCTTTCTCAACCTGAGGTAGATTTAGGCACTAACATAGTGGCGATCGTACTGGGGAAGGAATTGTTTGTTTGTTGGTATTCTTCATTTTATGAACTACCGACAGAGTCTGAGGATTATCCAGGTAGCCTTTGAAACACTTTTGCTTTGCAATAGAACAAGTAGATAAAAGCTACTTCAGTCAATCTCCGGTCTAGTCTTATAAACGGAATATCTAACCTGAAAATCACCCCAGTATATTTGTTAATTCTAAGCTTTTGGATGTTAAGTTTAGGATTTGATAGGCTGAATAAGTTGCTCATGTCCATTTGATTTTTTGGAAATAGTAGCACACTGGCTTCCAGAAGATATACTAGAGCAAATCTAGATCCTGATCCTCCTCTTGTGTACGAAAATCCCAATCTTATTCCAAGACTCCTTCGTCAAGAAAGTTCTGTAATTCCCATGTTCAAATCTCATTCATGTCCTGTGGTTTTTGAGTACCTTGAAGATCTTGAGTTTGACGAACAATTTGGTTTATCACTATTTGAGACTAAATCTGAAAGTGTTGTTGGTTCTACTGTCCTAAATCCAGATTTTGTCAAAGATCTTGAAACTAAAAAGGCCAATAAATCAATTGATGATTATATCTTGAAACAACTCCAAACTTCAATCGTGGCTTCAAACATCGCTGATTTCTTAGAAACTGCATCTGCAACCCTTGGGTCCTCCACAATTGCATCTAGCTTCGGAATTCCCACCGAAACTCCTTTCATTCCCACTATTCCCGTGCAACTTTATATTTTCGATCAAAAGTCTGCAGTGGCGTCACCTCCGTCTATCCCTCAAGCATCCAAAATTTCTTCACCTCCACACACACCTCCTCATATACCCCATACATCACCTGCACCCAGTCCCCCAACATCCCCAAGACCGAATCCACCAGGAGCAATGGCTGCTCATTTTACACCCCTTGTGCTGCCTCCAAATTTAGATGATATGCCCGCCGATTATCAAAGAAAAATTCCATTGTTTGATGGCACTCCTCACAGTGTTACAACTCAGCAACATGTGGATAGGATGACAAATTTCTTCGACGTTCATGAGATTGATGTAGAAAATGTGACAATGAGACTGTTTGTACAAACCTTTGTTGGTGAAGTGAGGAAATGGTTTAGAGCTTTGTCGGCTACAAGTATCACTACATTGGCCAATTTGCAGAGACAGTTCTTAGACCACTTGGAACTGAAGAAAATTCCCCTTCAGATCCTTTCTGAATATGAGAACATCAAGTGGAATGTTAGCGAGTCTGTCCAATATTATTGTATTAGATTCAACTCTATTTACAGTGCAATTCCTGATCATATAAAATCACCTATGGGGCTAGCCTTGATAAAGTTTCCAGATGGTTTTGATCCTGATATGGCCTATCAATTAAGGGAAAGAGATCCAACCACTTTGGAAGACATGCAGAAGATTTTAGTCAGCGTTGAAGCAAATCTGCTCACCAAGAGAGCTAGAGCAAGAGTTGAAAAGAAAGTCACAATAAAGGAAGAGGTTTCCACTTCAGATCAAGTGCTTCAGAAGATGGAGCAGATGTTTGATAGGTTGAAACTTGACAAGCCTAAACCACAAGTCAGAAATCCTAACTTCTGTGGTTAGCAACAACCACAATTTAGAATCAAACAAAGAGAGCAGTGAGCCCAAGATCAAGCAGCGCAGCAGCAGGTGAAGTCACCCTTACAGCAGAATTTTATACATGGTCCGGAATCAGATGAAGAGGAGAATGTAATTGGAGAAGAGAATCATTTCTTTACACCCGATGATATGCCAATTTTCATCACTAAAGATGAGGAGTACTCTAAGAATTCAATTGTACAAAGGGACAAAAATTTCATTTTGGCAAATGAAACAGTTCATGAGGAAGAGTCTGATGAATACCAAAGAGGATACATGAATGCTTTGTCAGCTCAACAACGACAATATTCACTCCGAAGTAGAGATGTGCCCATAAATCCAATTCAGAAAAGGAAGGAGGTAGCAGCACCTAAGAATGATCCTCCTAATGTGCAGAAAAAGGGAAACGAGACAACTGATCCTACCACCAACAAAACGCCATCAACAAGTGAAAGATCCAATCAGTTGAGTGTGTCAAAGGAGAAAACCCAAAAGAAGGATGTTTCAATGAAAGAGGTAGAGAAAGTTTCAATTTTTAACTTAGAGAATGAAATTGCTAAGTTAAAAATATCTATTCCTTTGACTGAATTGATGAAGAAGAGCAATTACAAAGGTCAGGTGTCTAAAATTTTGAATTTAGATCCATCATCTGATATGGTGAATGTGGAGGATGATAGTCTTGAGTTGATTTTTGGTCCAGCATTGGAAGGTCAGTCTCAAGATAGTGATTTAGCTCCTTTCTACATCAGTCTTAGGGTGGATGACTATGTGCTACACAATGCTATATTTGATTATAGAGCCTCTCATAATCTCATGCCTAAGGCCATCATGGAGAAATTGGGATTGGACATCACTAGAAAATATCATGATCTTTACTCTTTTGATTATGGTAGAGTAAGGTGCATTGGTCTTATCAAGGATTTGGTGGTCAGTTTGGATCAGATTCCGGCTAAAAATGTTTTGATGGATGTGGTTGTGGTGGATATACCTCCTAGATTTGGCATGCTCCTTTCCAGATCTTGGGGAGCAAAGATTAAAGGGACAATGCAGCTTGATTTCTCCTATGCTACCATTCTTGTGTTCGGTCAAATGAAGAAACTATACCAGGAACAAAAGATGAAGTACATGATCACTAGCAAGGAGAAACTAGTAAATCATCCAATCAACTATATACATACTAATTTAAAATCATTTGTTTTGTATTCAGATAGCTTTAATGATGTAAATAGCCAAGTAGTTGAAGTAGAAGACATTCCTGAGATCAATGAAAATTTCATAGAGGTTTTAAAGCAAGAAAGACAAATACTTGATAGTACCACTGAGTAATCAGCCTTTCGACAGTAGCAACATATTGATGGACAGCAAGGAAGAGAAACAGAACAAACATAAATTCAACATTTGGAAGAGGATGAAGCAAGCCTGTGGAGCATGGATTTTGATGGTGCGGTAGGAAGGGAAGGTGCTGGAATTGGCATTTGGATACGCAGCCCTGTTTTTGCCCCAAACAAAGTGCCAAGCAATGTAAGGGTCTGTTCTTATAAACTAGCTTTTGACTGTTCAAATAATGAGGCTGAATATGAGGCTTTAATTGCTGGTTTGAAAATTCTTCGAAAATTGAATGCTAAAAGGATTTCAGTGTATGGCGACTCTGAGTTAGTTATCAAGCACGTGAAAGGGGAATACCAAGCTAAGCATCCTCAAATGCAGGCCTACCGAAATGCGGTGTTAGATATCTTGAATGTATTTTCAGATTACACTTTGACATGTGTCCCCCGTGCTCAGAATGTCATTGCGGATTCACTTGCAACAACAGCAAGTAATTTGAAAATTCCGATGAATTCAAACAACAAGTTTGAGATTCATGTGAAGCATCACCCCACTGTCCCCAACAATCAAATGTATTGGCAAGTGTTTCAAGATGATGATGATATTGATGAATTTCTGCAAAATGAAGGTAAATTCAAAGACACTTCTATTGTTGTAGAGTATGATGATGGTGAGGCTGATATAGGAGTCAATCAGATGGAAGTTTTGCAGCTGAAAGACAACATCATTCCTAAAGGTCTAATACCTTTAGAGGAGCTCTTCGATCAGGGTGATGTGGCTCGAAAGCCGAGCTTGCTGCCAACCGAGAAAGGCGTTGAGGATGTGAACATTGGATCAGCTGAAAATCCTAAATTGGTGAAATTATCAAAGGCATTACCTCCGTAGGTAAAAGCAAAGTATATCAGTTTGTTATCCTCTTTTACTGATGTATTTGCTTGGGATTATTCATATTTGAAGTCATATGATACAAGCATAATTCAGTATGTTATCCCGAACAAGACAAATCAAAAGCCTTTTCGTCAGAAGTTAAGAAGAATAAATCCAAAGCTGCTGCCCTCAATTGAGAAGGAAGTGAATTGGTTGTACAAATTTGGTATTATTGTCCCCATAAGATTTTTAGATTGGATTTCAAACTTGGTGCCCATGCGCAAGAAAACAGGTGAGATTCGGCTATGTATTGATTTTATAAATCTGAACAAAGTATCTTTGAAAGACAACTATCCATTGCCTAAGATGGATCACATACTTCAAAGAGTAGTTGGATAATCCCACATGTCGCTAGTCGATGGGTATTCGGGTTATAACCAAATTTTGGTCCATGAGGATGATAGAGACAAGACGACGTTCACCACTCCGTGGGGAACTTTTCATTATGCAAAGATGCCTTTCGGATTGAAAAATGTTGGTGCAACCTTTTAGGGGGCGATGGATATCGCACTTTCTATTGAAAAAGATGTCTTTCTAGTTGTTTATCTTAATGACTTGACTGTTTTCTCTAATTCAGATGAAGATCACCTTTATCATTTGAAGATTGTATTTCAACGGTGTAGGAAGTATGGTATATCTCTCAATCCAAAGAAAAGTCCGTTTGCCATGGATGAAGGCAAGATTCTCAATCATATTATATCAAAGGAGGGCATCCGAATTAATCCAGCTTGGGTAGAGGCCATTCAACAGATTGATTTTGCACGAAGTAAGAAAGAGATCCAATCATTTAATGGTAAGATGAATTTCTTACGTCACTTTGTGCCTAATCTTGCAGAACATTTAAGGGAAATCACAAAAATGCTCAAAAAAGATAGTGTAGTAAGGTGGACTGAGGAAGCAGTTAAGTCCTTTAATTTGGTGAAATTGGCCCTTTCTTCAGCTCTGGTTTTGATCAGCCCAGACTATACTCAGGATTTTATTTTGTTTTCATTTGCCTCAGATCATACTATGGTAGCGGTCTTGATGCAGAAAAGAGATTAGCTTGAGAAACCAATTGCATTTTTCAGCATAACCATAAGGGATGCGACACTGAAGTACAATATTATTGAAAAAAAGGTCCTTGCTTTGGTAAAAGTATTGAAAGATTTTCGGGTTTATATTTTTCATTCTCGCATCCTTGCTTATGTCTCTAATGCTGTTGTTAAGGATGTCTTAGTGCAAACAGATCCAGAGGGGAGAAGAGGCAAATGGATTGCTGCCTTGCTAGAATATGACGTGGAAATCAAACCAACAAAGCTCATTAAATGACAGGGGCTTGCTAAACTAATGGCTAAGTCAAATTTGCACACCTTGGACATTAATCTCATTGCTGCTATGTCTGAGGAAGATGAAGAGAATCTTCCTGCTCAGGTATCAGAAATTTTTCTTCTTTCTCCTTGGTATTCGGACATTGTTTATGTACTCCAAAATCTGTCATCACCACTTGGAATGGCTAAGAACAAAAGTAGGACACTGAAATTGAAGGTTCAAAGTTTGTATCATGAATAATGCATTTTATTGGAAAGACCCCAGTGGTGTCTTGCTCAATTGTTTAGTGGAAGAAGAGGCAAAATAGGTTATGGAAGAATTTCACAAAGGAGATTGCGGAGGCCATCTTTTCTGGAAGACAACAGCTAATAAAATCTTGAGAGTGGGATATTATTGGCCAACTTTTTTTGTTGATGTGTACAAAACAGTAGCAAGCTACCATGAATGTTAGATTTTTCAAGGTAAGAGGAAGTTGTAGCCTTTACCACTCAAGCCCATTGAAGTAAGTGCTCCATTTCAACAGTGGGGTTTGGATTTCATTTGTGAGATCCATCCTTCTTCTTCAGCCCAGCATAAGTGGATCCTCACAGTGACGGATTATTTCACCAAATGGATTGAGGCGATTCCCATGAGGCAGGCCACTGATTCAGTAATTATCTCATTTCTTGAAAACAACATTTTGTATCGTTTTGGTTGTCCAAATAAGTTGATCATTGACAATGCAACAACCTTAAATCTAAAGTAATGATTGAATTTTTTCATAAGTATCAAATCACTTTGGGGCACTCGACTACCTATTACCCATAAGGGAATGGATTGGCGGAATCCTCAATTAAATCTCTTGTCAACATTATCAAAAAGCTACTGGAAACTAACAAGGAAAGCTGGCACAAAAGGCTGGTCAATGCACTTTGGGCAAACAGGGTAAGTCGAAAGAAATCTATAGGCATGTCTCCTTTTGAGCTTGTGTGCAGTGTGGACTTAGTCTTCTCGACCTCTCTGGTAGTCTCGGTGGTCAAACTTCTGCAAGAAGCAAGCATCGAAGATGATATTTTGGAGCAGAGAATCAATTAAATGATTCATTTGCAGCAAGCTAGAGAGAAGGTATTCTAGAACACTTTCAAGCTGCAAGAGAGAATCAAAAAGATATATGATCGAAAGGAAAAGGCAGACATGTTTGAAATAGAAGACAGTGTTGAAATGGGATGCAAGGAATGAAGAGAAAGGTAAACATGGAAAGTTTGAAAATATTTGGAAAGGACCATATAAGATTGCTACATATTAGGGCCAAAATGCTTTCCTTTTGCAAGAAATGAATGGTGAAGACTATCCTGGTGGGCCGGTCAACAGTTGGCTCCTCAAACGGTACTATTGTGAAATGTTTTATGTTGTCATATGCATCATTGTACATACCAGTTTGTTTAAATTCCATTGCAAGTGTGTACTGTTTTCATTCTTCAGTTTTGGGCCCGAGGTGAAGGCTATAAAACTGAGGTTTGATTTTAGTTTTGGTTTGGTTTGTTAGAGTCAGGTCTTTCGTTCGATTTCAATCTTGAAATAGAGTCAGTTTTGAGACACATTTCAGTCTTGAAATTGAGTCATCGAGTCAAGAGTTTGGTTTTTATTTGTCGAAGGTATTGACTCCATAACCCAATGGATGAAGGCACTACCTGCTTTTCGAGAGATTTGTAGTTCTTGGCACCTCCAAGGAGCTACCATCCCCATTGGAGCCAATGTTAGTGTCGGCCTCTTCACCCCTTCGTCAAAGATCAAATCCTCTTATTGCATTGCATATTAGGTGTCCCGCCGAGTCAGCTACATTCCATTAGGAGCATGGATCATCTAACAGTAGTGGCTTCTCCTACATGTTCCCTCATGTATTTTACCTGCGGGCCCATTTTTACTCATCAAGGTCATTTGTAGTCACTTTTCGTCTTCAAAATTTGCAAAAGTATTTTCTAGGGTTTCACTGTCATTAGGTCTTGGGTTTCATCAAATAGGTTTTCAAAATGTCCAATAATAGTCAGCAGGCACATAAGGAGGTTCCAGTACCAATAAATTTCATAATTAAGTGCTCAGAGATGTATTTTTCCTCAAAACTCTGTTTTGAGGAAAAACAAAGCATTTCAGGCTTTATTGTATAAATTGATGTAATTTCATTTCTTTCATATGTAAATCACTCTAGCAGCAACCCTGGTCACTTTCCCAAGCCTTAGTAGCTCCAATCCCCTACAAAGAAAATAAAAACCAAGTCATTATGTTCAACAAAAAGCTCAAATAAAGAGAAAAGCCTAAAAAACAGAGTGGAAAAATAAAGTCATATTCCAAACATTGTAAAAGTGGGTTTTTATGAAACAAAAATTAAAGGTCCTTGTATATAAATCATTTCATCAAATCAAAAGCTCATTTACATTCAAGAAACAAAGTGTGAGTAAGGTCAAGGCCGTGCTTGAGCAAAGCAAGTGAAATTGGAGAGAAACTGTGCAAACCCAGAGGCACGACACATTGGGTGAGTGGCGTGACGCATACAAGCGACACGGTGCATAGGGCTGCGATTCTCAGTGCAAATTTCAACTAGCGCGACACACTCAGGAGGCATGGTGCATTGGGCTTGAGGCACAACACATAGAGCTGCAAGCCATTTTCACCACAAATTCATCCATATTATCAAATTTTTTGGTTTCCTCCAGTCCAAAGTAAGTCAACAACTCTCCAAATGCCAATGAAAATGTGTCTTAAGATGTTTATGATGATTTAGTGAAAAAATTTCAAAACCCTACCTCCTTACAATTTTTGTTCAAAACATGATTGCTTGGGGTTTGTAAATTTGTTTTTGTTTCCATCACTCCCTCACCTTTTATTCCCTCACTTCTTTTCTAGTTTCGTTAACCCATTTCACTATCCCTCATATCCCTAAAACTAAAAACCCTAATACCTAATCCCACTATTCCCAAAACCTAGTCAAATATCCACAAACCCTAATTGTTATCCCAAAGCCTAAATACTATTCCCTAAACCATTTCATTCCCCAAAACCCTACAACTAGCATCAAATCCTCCCTTCATCAGTCCCACTCATCCATGGAGCTCAAAAACATGCAAGCAACCGATAAGCTGCTAAGAGAAGGAAAACCAAGTTGACAACACATGAAAGGGAAATTCAAGCTGAGCATGAATCTTGGCTTGAGAGGACAAACTTGCACTTGGAGAAGATGCTGGAGAAGCCCAACAGAGAGAAAAATATTTTGAGGCACATGGCCTATCATTACATGGCGAGAAACAAAGTCTACAAGGCAAGAATCAAGAGCTTAAAGGCAAAATTGAAAAGGGCATCAAGGAGGCGAAAGGAGCATGATAGACTTTAGATATTAGCTGAGGCTTCCTTGGCCCAACACAACACTTGATGGAGAAGACTCAGCCCAAATTTCAAAAAATTTGGGATGCTTTTTGCATTTTTGAAATTTTTGGGCTAAAACACAGAATTTTCTGCCCTATGCGCCGCGCCACCTGGTGCTCGCTTTTAATGGGAGCCTCCAAATGACAAAAACTAAGAATTTTTGGATTTTTAGTGGAAAAATATGCTTTCTTACCAATGGCCAAGAAATTTTGATAGGTTTTGAGCCCTCAAAAAGGTCAAAAACACTAAAAAAATGACCTTATTTCCCCTGTTTTGACACGCAGGAAGCAGTGTCGGGAGAACTGAATTTTGAAGGAGCAAATAGAGGCTAAATTTAAAAATTCCACTTGGGTTGGAAGGTAGATGGGTAGAACTTTCCAACAAGCACACTTGGTGTGAACTTGGACACTAGAAAGGCCTCCAAAAGTGGCTCAAAACAGGTGTTATGCATAGAGAAATCAGCGCAGCACATAGGGGAGATTTTGCTCAATTTGACCAAGTATACTCTGTTTTTTGCCTAGCTTTTGACAATTTGATTTTTTCTCCCTCTTAATGTCAAACTTGTGATGTAACTTCATGTAAATGGATGGATAATGATGTAAATATGTCAAATTTTCACTCATGGAGGTAGATTCATCTATCAAAAAGGTGTTTGAAATTGAATGAATTAGTTCCCTTGTTTTTAGAGGCATGTTGTTCCACTGCCTATTTTCTAGTTCTCAGTTTAGAATTAGTTGGAACAGCTCCTAAACTAGTGAGATCGACCCCTAGAGGCTAGGATGAGCTATGGTTTGTCTATATCTTATGTTTTCTTAGTCATTAGCATGGTTGGACTTTTGAGAAAGCAAGGAGCTTCATTGTACACTCATATCAAAATTTTTGGCTAAGCAATTGAGACCAAGGTTTGCAGCACTCTTTGGGATTCATGTGGCATTTTGTTTTGGTACAATGCTTTCTTTTGTATTTTTGAATTTACTTATGTGTTATGTCATTATCTATCTTGTTTCTTCTTAACTAAATCAAACAAGAGTGAAGGTAGAATCCATTTGCAGTGCTCTACCTAAGGTTTGCTTTAGTTTCTTGATGTTTTCAGCTATTTGAAGAGGATCCATGGCTTTTCTTGCCCTCTTTAGCTGCTCACCTGTCTAATCTCTACATTCCATCAAATTTGAAGTGCCAAATCAGTTGCCTACCTTGCCCCATCGATATTTCTGCAAGATTGAGCCTCATTACCCAGACCCAAATTTGCCTTTCCCTCTAGGCCAACAAAAACATCATTTTATTCAATCAAACATTTTTCACACATACCTAGCCTAAGAATAGTCATCATATTAGTCATCTCAAGCACTCATTGATCATATTTTGTTGAGATTGACCAGGAGAGAGCCCTCTCTCCTGACCTGGTAGGGCTAGCTACCAAGTTAAGCGTGGTTTGATGTTGTCCTAGATCCTGCCTTTCTCAACCTGAGGTAGATTTAGGCACTAACACACTCCTAAAACTTCAACGTAAAAAAACAATGAGGAAGAGCCTATCTCTGAAACATTAACAGAGATCGGAAAGAAAAAAAAGCAGAGAAAGAAAATGAAAGAAAAGTTGAGGAAATCCACAAGAATATTCTCGAACCTTCATCATCTAAGGAGGATGAACAACTACCTTCAGAGAAATTAATCAAAGTCAGAGAACAAGTCAAGAAAGAGAAGGGGAAGGGAAAAAGGAAACAGGTTATAGAATAAGAAATCATAGGCTCCCAAAGTTTGAGGAGAATTTCTAGACTCAGGGGAAAAGTGAAGAAAGCAATTTCAAAAGAAACCCAATTCATAGATTTGGGGGAAGAAACTCCAACTCCAACTCAATCCCAAGACAATATTCCATATGAGTAAAGCCCAGAGATCTCTCCTCAACAAAAATTTGAAAGCAACCCAAGAAGAGCCTCTTCAGGCATTGATCCAGTCCAACAGCAGATTTATGACTACATAGAGTCATTGGAGAAAAAGAATACATCAGTGGACCCAGGGACTTCATCTAATCCTGAGCAACCTGCCACATCACAAGAAACCTTGACTAGCTCACTTAAAGAGGAAATTTATGAGCTAGAAGTTCTAAATAGGAATATCCAAAGAGAAAATGAAGCCTTAAAAGAATATAACAAGTTGGATAAGATTATCCATGATAACGCTATGCTTCACTTGGGTTTATGGCACAAGAAGAACATAAAACTAAAAAGGAAGAATAAGAAGTTAAAAAGGGCACTCATTAGCCCCAAGTACAGATTTCTCATGAGGAAGCCTAGGATGGAAGTTGGTGCAAAGAAAAGAAAGAAGAGGTTGGATGTTTTGGTTGAAGTCTCAGGACAATTGCAGTAGGAGGATGGATTTCACAATTTTGATTGCATGGGGACGTGCAATAGTCTAGCAGTGGGGGTATGTTGAATTCCAAAACTATCTTTACCTTAGCTACTTTTCTCATCCTTCCTTCTCTGTTTGTCCATGAAATCTGCATCTTTATCATCAAAAACCATTATACATTGCCTCAAGGAGTACATTTCAATGATTTATAGGTTATACTTTTATTTTTTCTATTTGAATAAGTTTTTGACTTTTAGCTACAGAATGTAGCCACATTCTGTAGCAAATTAGTTGTTACGTAGCTACTTTCATGATTTTGCAGGTTCCAGGTGTCAAGAGAGGAAAAGGACTACATGGGTATCTTGGAAAACATTAACGCATGGATCGTATCCTATTCATATGGCTTAGATCGATGAGGAAGACTCTGGTCAAACGGAAGTCAAACATAGAAAACTATGGCAAACAAAACTCTGTTTTGCACATGTTTCTTAGCAATGGGATCCAAAGCTGTTTCCTAAGGCCACAAACTTCATCTACCACCTACGCAAATAGAATCCAACAACCATTACCATAAGATTTATGTTTCCAATCAGCCGAGGACAAGAATTCTGCATACTTTCCTGTCTACATGTTTTTTTGTAGCTTAATTCTCTCTTTAAAGCAATTGTATAATTTCCCTATATATACCTGTGTGAAGAACGTGGAACAAGTTAAGTTTTTGCTTATGTATTAAGTTCATATTTATGCTTTATAGTTTGAAGAACTCATTCACTATTTTCATATAAAGACTCTGTTTCATGGATACTTGAAGCGTTGTTGGAGTGTTGATTAAGTGATTATACTCTGAGACCTTTGCAGAAGGCCCCTGCATTGGTCAAGGTTTGTTAGGCCCCTATACTACTAGTGTAACCCGTTATTGTTATTAGTACAACCCCCTATTATATTTTTGTACCCATGTACTCCCCATATTGTTACTATTGTGCCCCATAGAAGCCCACTATTGTTATTATTGTGCCCTTACATTATTATTGTTATGTAAGCTCTAATTATATTATGACCCCCTTAAACTCCTATTTATAGAAAGGAGGTCTTGTCATTTGTATAATCCAATAATTGTTCATCTATGTAATGTAAAGGAGGTTTCCCCCTCGAAAAGGCTTATTTCTAAGGCATTCATCTATCTTTTCTATCTTTTTGTGAGCTGGTTTCATGACATTTGGTATCAGAGCTGTGGATTCTAGGGTTTCGCTGCTCCAAACAAGTCATCATGGGATTTTCGTTATAAATATTTTGCTACGAAGTCTCGGAAGCTAAGAAAAAAACCCATTTGAGACAAAATCGATCAGAACCTTTGTTCCAAATTTCAGATCCTGCCTCACTATATGTTCGAAGATATAGTCTGAGGAAGTTAGGGTTTTTTCAAACCCCCAAATTACATTCCAAACAGGTGACCTGGGGAAAATCATCATAAATTTCTCTCTGAGCATCGGATTGAAACTTTGTAAGAAGTTACAGAAATATGATGGACTATAGTTTCTTGTATACATATTTTAGATCCAAAGGTCGAAAAAGTGACACGTGTCATGTCGTACGAGTTCCTTCTACTGAACTAGTCTATAATTAGCTCATCGTGGGAGAATTGGCATAACATTTTCTTGGAGAATCCAATTTGGATCAGATTGGTGGCATTGGAAAGAGGATGCAAAGGGCTACTACAGTCCATGATTTCATAACTGGAAGATTCGAAATTACAGAGTTACGTTTGCTTCAAGATTGAGCTCCCAAAATCAAGAAAAAGCGAGATGAGGAAGTTTGATGGAAAGGATCCGATAAATTGGATACTACAGATGGAGAAATATTTTTATCTACACGGTGTACCACTATTACAAAAGGTATGTATTTCATCTAATTATTTAGAACCGAATCAATTTTTATGGTATAAAGGGCTTTGTTCTCGTAAACCACTTGTCACATGGTCAATTTTCACGGAGGAAATGATAGCACATTTTGAGGATACAAAGATAAACTCCTTCTTTAGCCAATTGATAAATCTCAAACAAAAGGGTTCAATGGAAGAGCACATTGAAGACTTTCAAAAATTGAATAGAAGGGTAAATTATATTCCAGAGAAGCAAAGGATTGATGTCTTCATAGGGACTTTAAAGGATAAAGTTCAACAAGAGGTTCGTTTTTGAGAACCTGATTCATTGGAGGAGGCATTCGAGTTGGCAAGAAAAATTGAAAGCGAAATTATGAAAACAAGGAATCCCACCACTCATGAATATAATTATGGAAGTTGTTCTTCTCCTAGCCTTCCACAACCTACAAGGCTTATACCACAACAATTGGGAGAAAAAAGAGAAAAAGGGCTTTGTTACAATTGTGATAGAAAATGCACTAAAGGTCACAAGTGTGCTGAGAAGAAATTATTTTAGATAGATTATGAAGAGGAGGAAGAAAAGGATCAAGAAACATCAAAAGAAGAGGATATATGCTAGGACCCAACCCCAGAGAAAGAAGAAATAAATCTGACCATATGTTGTAAAGCATTGGCAAGAATTACCACTCAAACTCTCAAGATAGAAGGACATATCAAGAAGAAAAAGGTTCAAGAAGTGAAAGATCACATCTATAAAGAAGAAATGAATCTAACCATATCTTTTAATAAATTGGCTGGAATTACTACTCCTCAAACTATCAAGATAGAAGGACATATCAAGAAGAAAAATTTCCAAGAAGTGAAAGATCATGTCGAGCATCAAGAAATGAGTTCGACCATATCTTGTAAAGCATTGGAAGAAATTACCACTCCTAAAACTCTCAAGATAGAAGGACATATCAAGAAGAAAAAGGTTCAAGCAATGAAATATCACATCGAGCATCAACAACAAGTTCTCCAAC